>NAGG01000197.1:0-82519 GCA_003031705.1 Calonectria naviculata | reverse complement strand
ATAGCTATAGGTGCCACAGGCTATATTGGAGCTCTTAATGTGTCTATTGAGAGGGTTTATCTAGGTCTCTTATAGCTGCTGTTATAGCTAGCTAGCTGTTCCGGGCGGCCGAGGGCGGCCGGGCTAAGGTTGAAGCTATTCAAAGCTAGCTACCGTGCACAGATGGTCCGGGCAGCTGGTTTAGGCTAGGTCAGTAGTAGCTAGATAGTCTAACTAGGGCATTGTCCTTATTTTGTATGGTATTGCGAGGCCGGTTGCGGTCAGCGTTATCCAGCTCCTACCTATAAGAACAGACACAGCTGCTAGAGTCATCTGACCTCTGTGGTCAAGGCTGGTGCGGCCTCGAGAGGCCACAGGTTGGCTAGGCTATTGAGACCACCTTTGTGTGTGACAAGCCATATTCAGACTCAACCACAACCTGCAAACGACAACCAAGAACGCACTCCATCATGCATTTTTCTACTACATGCTTGTCTCTTTCACTGATCTCCTTGATTCCATCCGCTTCTGCTGCATTCCATGTCTTTACTCGGTACCAGAATTTGTGCGATGTCGAATGCAACAAGAGGACTGGTGTATGCTGGCCGAAACACTTCGTGGAATGGCGAGCTGGCGCTGTGCCCTCGTCGCAGTATAACTGCGATGCCTTCAAAGACAACAAATACTTCCCCTATATTCTCCCTCAATTGGGACAGGAGGCAAACTGGAACGGCTACAACTTGCCCGACATTTGTGGTTCGGGTCCTGTCGACTTTTGGGTGACCAACAACGGCAACACACTCGAAGTTTGGAAGCACAACGCAAACCCGGGGCAGCGTTTGGCCACATGCTACAAGCAGGGCGACAATAAGATTGACTGTGGTAGTAAGAGCTGTGATACAACCAAGGTATACGACGCCTGGGTTTGCGCGGACACCCATCTGTGCTAATGGATGACCACTGCAAATCAAAAGATATCTGTCGTCAATATTTGGTTGTGGGGTGGGTTAAATGGCGGTCTGAAAGTAGTGGTGAGTGGAGAGAGTCGCTCTAGACGGGAAGTTAGATATTACAATGGATTTAAATGCATTGCACATGTTCGGGTTTACAGGCCTCTCATTCCATAGATTAAATGCAAACTGGTCAATCGTCGTCCTATTCACTTTTGTGTCAACTGGTGTACGACAATAGCACCATAATAGCGTGTAGACGCTGAGTTTATCCGTCGACTGGAACATTAATTGTGCTAGTGATTCCATCCAAGATTGAATATATTTGTTAGGATAATTAAAGTCCAAGCCTCTTTACTTATGGGCCTCTTCTTTTCCAATAGGTCAATATACATGCGTTACTGTAATAGTGAATATACCATCTTTAATGAAAAAAGCAATGTTAGACAGAAAAGATTTGGCAGTACATCAGGCAAGTTGCCCCAAGGTTACATATTCCCACAGCCGAGGAACCAAACCGCAGCAGAGATAAAAAAAATAAATGAATAGGAGAATACCGATCGGTCCTGCAAGGAAACTGGTCACTGTCCAGAGAAATCTCAGCAGTTTTATTGTCAGTTGAATGGAAAGAAATAAGAAAAAGAAAAAGCAGATAATCACCAGCATAACGGCGCTGAAATTGTCCATGGCCATTGTGGAGGTCTTAATGATCAATCTGAGAGATTAGACAAGAGTCTGAGTAGAAGATAATGTACAAGACACTGTCAAATGCGTACGATTTAAAAGGAGGAATATTATATTTGGCAAGTATTCCCAGTGTCGAGTAGAGATGGGCGATGCTATACTAGCGTGAATGTTTGAGAGTGCCCATTGCATTTGGTATGATAAACATGTCAGCCATCTATTCTTGTCAGAGCGTAACATGCCATTTGTCAATAAAGAAGCGTGTTGGTATGTTCTGGCGCACTCGGGAGAACAAAGGAGTGCGAGAATGTCTGATCACAATGACCTATTTTGTTCATCTCTTTGAAATATCCAATGTTTATTTAAACTTGGACCTCCACTTCCATGGTTGCAGTGTTCCAATGGAGCCCAGTAGTGTATGAATTAATGCTATAATGATGCGTAAATAACTTGGAGACGTCTGCTCTGGAAGCAGGAAATTGCTGAATTCGCAACTCCTCTTCTAAGAAATTATCTGATTCGATATAGTTCGACCTCTGGGTCTTGGAACAAAGAAGGGTGTTAATGGGAAATAAAGAGCACACCCACTAGCGTAGGAACCCCCCCGCTATTGAGTCTTAACTGTACACTGAAGAATTGGGCTGATACGTACTAATACCCGAAGGGGGCCTATACTGAATCTGAGGAAGACGCAACTAGTGCCACGGGATCTGCCGTTTTCTCTTTTTCACTTGGATCTATGTCTCAATTTCGATATGTATCTGGATATAAGTGCCTGAACTCTTGTCCAATTGTGCAAGACCCAAATAGAGAGAGCTAGTAAGTGCAAGGGAAACAGTCTGTATATCGAGTACTCTTGATTGCAGACTACGAGGTGTTGGAAGATGTCTATCATACAGACTTTGTGTTAGGTAAGACGAACTCGTTACTCACATTCAAAAATAAAAGAAAAAAAGGCGCCTGAAATCAAAACTAAAAATTTAGCAGATGAATAAAACTGGCAGCCGGAGTCCTCTTAACTATTCATTTAGTCTGCGGAATTGGGAATCGGCCTAATTCCACCCCGATCTTGGGGATATCTACTCAGAAAACCGGATGGAGAGTAGGCTAGGATGCCCAAGCTTCATTCAAAATGCACTATCAGCGCTACCTTCAAGAATGACTAAATGATGTGATAATCAATTTCTAGAAGGGGATAGTGTGGTTGCCTAAAGGCCACGGCTCACGTTGTTTCATCAGCTGCAAGGGGGCTCAGCCACACCTGAAGTTCAACTGGGGCTGGCTATAAAGCAGCCCGAGAAATATTTCTAAGCAGTCTGGCTAAGCTCCTTTCTCGACAGAAAATACCATCTTTCCAGTGCTGAAAAAATGTTCACCACGATTGGCATCGTCGGCAATGAGTTCACGTCGTGGAACTTTTGTGAGTTGATTCTTCGCCTATACGAAGCCTTAACCTTCACGCTAACAGGAGGCTTGATGGCCATTCCAAGACATCTATGGTCAATGGTAAGTTTAATCTCAGCTCCTCAGCTCACCATAATTAACTGATAGGTTTCAAGGTTTCTAATATTAACCATTGGCAACGAGCTCTGGACCGCCGCGATCATATTGCTTGATTTTTTTGTAGGATATCTTTTCTATAGGTATATTCAGATTTTGGCTTTATCCCAATATTCAAATGTAATAACTCGATTTTAGTTTATCTTATCTGCTTATCTCAATTGGATACCTCGTCGCTATTGGCATTATCCTCTTCATCTTTATCACAAAATTCTATAAAAAGGAAACAGATGAATCTCGACCAAACGGACCACCGCTCATACTTGCCTTGGCTTTGCTAGATATGTATCACTGGATCTGTGTCTGGTATTGCGCCTGGGTTGGAGTTTCAACTATATTTGCCTCGGTATTTTTGGTCTTAGCTGCGGCGTGCTTTTTCAGATCTTGGCAACGACGCGAGGACCAATCTGGGTCGGTACTTATGGGAGGTGGTAGATCATACATAGTGCTTGAATGATTCGGGCATGGCTTCATAGTGATGATCGAGAATGCACGAGAGAAGAGCATTATTCATCAAATGAATAGAATAAAAGGTACGGCTGTACCATCCGCCATAGGTATGGGGATGGATTAGACGACGCATTGATGACAAGGCTCGGAGACAACAAAAAGTCATCTGTGCGCAAGTGTTGAGCCTCAATGGGTCCATCTTTGAGGTTTCCAGAATCAGGCTGCCGGCGATTTCAGCGCTGGGGAAAGCGACCGCGGCAAAAGCTGGCCGAGCTCCCGGCCGGCTGAAACAAAAGGCATGGCGCTCCCCCTATCCCTGCATGAATGCGCCACTCACTATGGGTCCATGCTCACCCAACTTCGCAAGGTGGTCAGCCTAGCATCATGATTTCGGTGCAGTTAGGGCTCCAGGATATCTCGATAAGATATACTCTTCTGCCAAGGACTTGTCAATTGAAAAGTACTGTGGTTTCTGGATGGATTTCTTAAACCGTACGATCCTTCAGAATTTTGAATACCAATTCTTCCAAAATCCTCACTGTGTTTGTCCCCTATACCTCTTGCACGTACTGGACTTGAACTCGATGTACGGAGCCTAATAAGTTTATAACCATAAGAGAAGACTCTCTAAGATTGGAACGCTTTTCGCGCTTTTCCGTGAGACTAAGAAATGTTATTATTCTTTCCTCTCTCAACACCGGCTTCATCACCTTCAGCCTCAGCGCATGATGTTACTACAAATGGATTAGCGCGGCGGCCACCCGCGTAACCACTCCTTCGCCAAGACTGTATTTGCTTTGTTTCCCACGTATCGTGTTGGGGCTCAGTTCGAGATTTGCTAGTGCTGACCATAGAAAACACGTGTGATACTTATGACTGGCTGAAATGCCCTGTTGTGGCTCCCTTCTACAAGGAAGGAAGCATAAGGCTTTTTTCAGTGATTTTCAGCCCTAATGACCTGATGCAACATCACAGCCCCGAGGCTCAGTGATGCTGGATTGTAGGACTGCAATGTACTGGTTTATGCATAGAAACGCAAGATTATTTTTTGCTTCTCCTTCGTCGCCTCTTCGGATTATCATGGGCTTCTTGCTCGCCGTACGCCATGCGCCAATCTGATGAACGGAGTCCATTTTTGGGCAGTAACGAACCCCAACCTCAAATATCAGACAGGCAAGATGTGCCTTACACATCGCAACATCTGCAAAGTCGAGAACCAAGCACCGGTGGTGATGGCTCTGTCTCCGACAAGAGCGATGGTGAACTCCAGTCGGCACCGAGCCCCCAACATGTTGCCACGCACACTACTTTGTCGACGCGACCGAATATCTCAAGTGCAGAGATGCAATGGCGCCCGTTCTGGCTGCAAACGTCTGTCTTTGCGGTTTTCATCTGCCTATATCTATTCTCTGTTGGGATTCTAGGTTGTTTAGCTTATCTTTCCCATCGTCATAATGGCCTCGTCGACGTGAAACCCGGCCTAGTCCATGTTGGCAGATTTGCCCCCCCAGCCAGTACGCAATATCCATAGTATGCTATACCAGCATGGTAGACCTTTACAGGACACTTCTGACTTCCTATTAAATCAGTCATCACCATTTCCGCCATATTCTGGGCACGGGTCGAGACGCAAATGCTAAGATATGCGCCCTGGATCGCTTTGAAAACTGGCCAAACCCCCACCTTGGGTGTCCTAAATCTTGACTACACTCAGATGCTGTACCCGATGGTTTTCATCCAATCATTTAAGAGAAGACACTTGTCAGTGCTGCTTGCTGTCAGCGTATCGCTGATTTTGAACGTACAAGTTGTTATTTCTGCCAGTCTTTTCCAGGTCGAGCGCGTCGTGGTGTCGCGCCCTGTTGATGTGACCGTGCTGGATAGCTTCCCTGTGACTGTTGACCGCGCGAACAACACAAACACGCTCGTGAGCTACAATGCGAAAGCCATGAATTATTTCGATGTCATGTTTCCGTTTGGTGTGAGCGATGGGGTAGCGTACCAAAAGTTCGAGGTGACGCAATCAGGCCAGAAGCCTCGTGGAACGCCCGACGAGCCGTTGACCATAATGGTTGATGGGCTTTTCACCGATGTCCAATGCCAAGAAATGGAAGGCTCCTCTAATCTAAGCTCAGAATTGTCCGAGAAAGGCGGGACCGTCTACATCACATCTGAGTTTGACATCGAGTTTGAGGGCTGCGATGAGCCGATTGCGGTGGAAAGACAAGCCTATTTTTCCAAAAATGGTAGCCGGGATTCAGGTGCATGGGAAATATTTTACACGCCTGGAGGAAGGCGACCCTGTTCATCATTGCCGCAGAAGCATCCACAATTTATTTACTCAGCTTGTTACTATGGTAGCTCAGCACAAAATGAGTCCTTGCCAGAGGAGAAGGCTTGTGGGACTGTCATCTGCGGCCTAAATGCCTGGGTCTCTAAGGTAGAAGTGGTCGACGATGGCATCGCTCCCAAAGTTAGAGTATTGCCAAACCAGGAGAACACGACCATTGAGACCAATACCTGGGATTCATTGAGAGGACAAGGGTTGTTCAACTTGCCGTATCATACGACGGGCCACGTTGCTGGCCCGATTGAAGGAGATTCCTTATTCAGAGGAGACGGACAGCCGGACAACGACGACCTCTCCCTTTATCGCAGCACTGCTTTGTACCAAGGAATAAAGAACATAACAAACAGGATAAGCCCGATGGTTGCGCATTATCAGATTCGACAGAATGGGACGTCTCAGGCCCGCGGGTACATCAGTAAAGGCCAGTATCGGATCGGTGTCAGCCGATGGGCCTCCGCGTCGATGACCGGACTATTTGCTCTGGCGGCTGGCGGTGCACTCTGGCTGCTTTTGCGATCTCGAAAAATGGGCCCTGTCTGGTACAGAGAGCCAGCAACTATTTTGGGCACGATGACGCTCCTTCAGAGCGATACGTATACCAGCGCATTGATAGAAGACATTTTGGGCGGAGCAAGAGCAGAGAGAAGGAGTTTATGGGTAAACTCATCCTACTCGCCCCTCGTTTTACGATTTTGGGTGCGTGCGCTCTTCATTATTTTGGTCTCAGGCGTTATTGCGGGCCTGATCATCTCGCTCCACGTTTCTGAGACGTCAAACGGCCTGGGGACTGTCAATGATGGCGATTTGTCCATTGTGTGGAAGTCCCTTCCCGTCCTTACCATGCTGGCCATTAATTTATTTGTTTCGGCATGTAATACAGGCATGCGAAGTCTTGGCCTCTTATCTCGTCTGTCCAAGAAGCCATGCAACGCGCAAGAGATCGACCTCTCGCTTGTGGACATGATTGGGCTTCGGGCTCTTTTCCATTCCATCAAGTTGAGGCTACCAAATGTCGCCATATCGCAAGCCCTGGCAATTGTCTGCGCCTTCTTGACTACCATCACGTCGCTGCTTTTGGTAACCAATTTCGTTCCGCAATCTACGGAAACGCAGCTCGCACAGAAAAGCTGGTTCGGTTCTCGATCAGTGGAAAACGCCTCAAGTGCCTCGAACCCGTACAGAACTAGCCGATCAGAGTTAAGCAATCTTGTCATATCTCGGCAATATTCAAACTTTACATTTCCATCTCATACCTATGATGGCTGGCTATTTCCTACACTCGAAATTGACGATTCGTACCAAGCTGCCAATATTTCCCTTCACATACATACCCCAGCCGCGAAACTTGTCCCGAACTGTCGCAGACTGTCGAACAAGGACTTCGAATTACAAATCAATTCAAATGTTTCCAGCTCAAATTCGCCACTTATATCACAAACTGTCACTTGTCCAAATGGCTCCATTTCGCCAATATTGGACACAATATACATCGGCCCCGATGAGGAGGATGAAAATTCATTGTGCGGACGTGTAATAACAAGTCCAGGAAATCCAAACTCCTACAGTGTGTGTGATATTGAGGAGAATACGTATGAGAATCCAGAGATGCCCTGGTTATTACGAACCTATGTCTGGGGAAGGTTTCTCACTTCTTCAAAGAAATTCGATCATTTATCCGTCTGGCGATGCAACTACTCGTGGGTTGAGATCCCGACTGATATGAAGCTGATCTGGGTCGATGGAGACATGTTAATTGACCACCAGAACCCACCTCTCCCGGACACTTCAACCACCCGGCCATGGAGCCCAGCATTTCCCGTACCTGGGTTTGACGACATGTCGACTGGTACTTGGCAGTTTGACGGCGCGTTCCCATCCGTCGGCTTCAACGGCTCTGCAGCTACGTATCTGAATAATGAGTTCCAGATACTACTAGAACCCTATGGCTCCTTCAAAGGGGAGGATCTTGGTGACCCAGAAAAGGATAATGAGATCCTTCAGACGCTTCATTCCAATATTGCTTTTGTCAGCGCCCAGCTTGCGAATAAGGAGAATCGTTTAAACTTGGACGAGGAATCAGCTCTATCACCCAAGCAGCATGGAGAGCTTGCTTCGGTATCAGCGGTCATAGAGGATAGTAGTCGAAATAGACTGCTACAGAATTCAACTGTGACGTTTGTTCTAGTCGGGATACTGGCACTTGTCGTTGCTGTCAATCTTGTGGCGCTAGCCTCTACATGTCTACAGCGGCTGTGGGGCAAGCGAAGCTGGTTGCTTGACATGGAGTTAGAAGGAGTAGCGCCGGAGAATTTTAACAGTATTGCAATGATGGAAGCTGTGCTACATGAGGCAGAATTTTTGAAATACTTGCCAGAAAATGCACATCTCATGTCACCTCATGACCTTTACCAAGGGTTGGCGGGGCATCAATTTACAGCAGATTGGGTCAAATCGAATTGAGGATAAAATGGACACACTGCGAGACATAATGAGCAATGATGTTTTGCATTTCTAGAAACTATCATAGTTTAAATCGGATATTGACTAAGAAAACATGAATCCCTGGTCATCCAGGACACTGCGTATACGCCCACGGCCATCCAAGTCCCCAAATGCGACAAAATTGGCGAGCTGGACAGTCCATGGATCTCTCCTGTCCTTATTTTGACGCGCGTAATGAGCCTTCAACGTTTGTTCAAACTCTTCAGTCCCCTTCTGGCGCTTTTGGTCGTCCCACACGTCCCGATGCAGCACCGTGTCCATTGGGAGTCGGGGTTTTGGCGCATTCATATGGATTGGGTCGGGTTTCCCCACAGCCATGCCGAATAAACCCACGACACGATCAGGGAGCTTCAAGTAGTCTGTCAGCTCGCGCGCGTTATTACGTGCGCCTCCGACGTAGCACATGCCGAGCCCCAACGATTCAGCAGCTATAGTCGCATTCTGCGCAGCCATGGCGGCATCCAGAGTTGCCATGATAAAGAGATCGATGCGTTCGAGGCCTTTGCCTCCTCCTGGGTGACCATGTTGCGCCGATGCGTCTGCAATACGGCCAAGGTCGGCGCAAAACAGAATAAACAAAGGCGCTTGTCGGATGAAGTCCTGGTCTCCAGAGAGCATGGCGACGTGGTCCTTTCGTTCCGGATCTGTAACCGCCACAACACTCCATGTCTGCAACATAGACCCAGTTGATGCACTTTGGGCTGCAGCAATGAGCGTTTCTAGAGTCCCATTTGGAAGTTCTTCTTCTCGTAAAAAATGTCTGACGGAAATATGTTGAAGAAGGAGTGAAATGGTGGGAGACCATGGGAGATTATTCATCTTCTCGGATAACCCTTCAGCGTATCGCTGGCGCAAGAGCGAATTTTGGTTCCCTTTCATGATCGATCCCATTGCTAACACTTATGGAAGAATAATCGCGACTCTAAAAATTTGACAAAGACAGTTGGCTGTGTGGGAAAGAGTGAGGTCTCAGACTCAGGTTGGGTCATGCTGGATTGAGGGATCTTTTAAACCTGTTGCTTTTGTAATCAACATACCGCCGTTTGAGCATCAGACGCCAAGGGATGCTGGACGAAATGGCGCAGGAAATGAAGCTCTGATACCACGGCTCCAGCTGATTATCAATCATATCGAGTAGTCGCTTTGAAGCAGCCCTGGAAGCAGCAGATGTGGACTCCTGTGTGGGGTAAAACTCGCAATTCCGTATCATTGGTGCAGAGGGACGACAAACTTTGGCTTCAACTCCACCATCCCTCCTGAAATGGCCTAGTGGCTTGGAACTACAAATATTAGAATTGGCGGTTGAAGTATTCCATCCAACCGCCAGATTGACAATGCTTGAACGAGCCATTCGTTGATTATCACCAGCTCCAAATGAATCAATTGTTTAATATTTTGCTAACCTCCCAATATCTGATGAGAGCTGTCGTTGCATGTGGACTCTTTTCTCCTCGCCTCCCACACAATGACTAGCTCGTCCAAGATTCTCTGGATCTCTCCATAGCCCAAACATCGTCTCATCCGGCCCAACCCATCCCGTACAAGTGCAATGTCCGCCTCAGTTCTAACAGCGTACCCAAATATCAACATAGGCCATGCAGATAAATAGCATCGACTTAATGATTCAAATGTATTTGGACGACGCAGAATAGACATTGCAGAATCAATCTTCCAGGTAAATATTTTCTGAGCATGTGTTGCAAACGGAGCATAATCTATGCCCATAATCTTCGGCCCATACTGGGTTGTGGATAGTTCAGCCACGATATCGAGGAGTATTGACGCTGCAAGAATATACAAAGTAATATTCTCCGTATAAAAGGTTCTGCTGGAAACCGGAAGATGTTGCATCTCAGCTCCATGAAGGGCGGTGCTTTCCCATGATGCCATCTCCGCTCTTAGCTGCCCAAGTACATCAGCGCTGGATTCGACAGGTAGCTGCGGAAAGCTGATGATATTTAAAATGAGGCGATACAGGGAGATTGGAAGGCATAGAACCGGAGTAGACTCCACGGACGATGTTTCGATCATCGTAATCTCACCAAGATTGCTCTCTGTTTGAGACAGAAATTGTGCATTGACTTGGAAATCCGGCGCAAAGGGCTTACGCGCGGAAAGGAGGAATGCTTGATACAGCACGCTCTCCATCATCATGCGGTTCAATGGGCGTGCCAAGGAAAGAGGTGAGGACCCGTCACTGTAACGTAAATTGAGTAAATTCATCGCGCCAGCGACATGGTTCCGTGGGTCCACCGCAGTATCCAATCCCCACATCTATTACGGTGGTTAGCACGTTAGAATTATAACAACTGCGAAAAACTCAGGGTACATATCCCACCTACATCATAGAGGTAGAGCCATACCACTGCCGTGATTAACGTGTCACTCGGAAGGTTAGAGTGCATTCCCACCCTGAAAATCTCTTGATTGACATCCTTCACGGCCTGAGAATAGTAAACAAGGGCGGCTCGTTGGTACCGACGGTCCTTGGAGTGAATATATTTATTTGATGAGCAGCTGGCGAGGACGGCATATCTGACGGCGCGGCAATCCTTTATTATGCTTAAGAGCTGGGACCGGTACTCGATCAGATGTGGTTCATTCCACGTGGGAAGTACCAGGGCGGGAAGAAAATGATTGAGAAGGTGATGAATAAGCTCCATCTCAAGCCTCAACTCGACTGCGAAGGAGATGGGGATTTGGGGTGCCATTAGGAAACCCCCAACAGATCGACGAGCAGTGGTCCCAACAAGCCCTCCATCAGATGCTAGCGGACACACTTTTAGCGCATGATTTCTGTATCGTCGGTCATAGAGATCATTCGGCGTTGGCCAGGTGCATTGGCGATTGCGGATAGAGCAGTTGTGGCAGCATGGTCTCTCTTCCCCACACTTGACTCTGCGTTTGCGGCCTGCGAGGTCATCAGTGCGGCCCTGTCGATAGGCTGAGGTATTTACAAGTCAGGCATCCAGTCTTGGTACGAACTGCACCGCTCGCCATTTCAGGCTGGCCACGGCATCCGCTCGAGTCTGTACGTCAAATGGACAATTGAATTTTTAGTGGGTTATGATCAGGGTGTTTTGACAAGTAGGTTTAGGAGCAGGCCCCCTGTCCAATGTGGAGGCGGTGGCTAAGCTTAATAATGACATCAACGCGCCGAGAGACCGATAGTTGGGGCCATCACGCTGAGGACTGTCTGGGCAGACCAAAGGTACGTGCTAAATATGCGCCATTGTCGTGATCTCAGTCTTAAAGTCAATTCAATTATCGATATTCCATGTAAAATCACATAAAGTTGGAACTAACCATATTGGCGAGAAGAACTATGAGAATGCCGCCCAAGAAGTGGTCTTCCTCAGAAATGGCTATTTTGTGGAAAACTGGAAGGGTGCACTAAAGACACTGGAAGCCGGCCCCCGTTTTTTTACTCAACATTGTCCCCAATAGACTACGAATCGCCAATGATAAGATGCTCTTAACCTGCCTTGATATACAGACGCGCGTCTGAGACAAACCCGGATTTCTGCAAATGACATTGGCAAGGCCGCAGCGCGTCAGCTCACGCGACCAAGCTCCAAACACATGAATCTCCATATATCATCTCAATTGAGTAGTAGCTCTGTCACCATAAAGAATAGGTCGGAATATCCATACTATCTCCGGGATGCCACTATATACTTGGTGACTAACCCTCCCATCTATACACTGCACATGACCTTGACCATATCCAATCCACCTGAGCATTATTAATCAGAGATATCTCTTAAAGTCCCCATGGATCGGGGATATTACGGAGACACAAACAACTCGCAAACCCACTCCAGGCGTGCCAAACATGCAATGTGCCGTCTCTTTCACGCGTGCCTATCCACTGGCATCGGAAAAGTGCCTCTTCTTCCAACACCCGTACCATCTTTAATTGGGGAATTGCCTCCAGAAGCTGTCTCGCAAACTTCTCGCCGTCACACTCAGGTCGAGTCTCATCATCACTTGGTTTTTCTGGCCAAGATTCATCGTCTTTATCGTCGAATTTCACTATTATATCTGTATGACGAGATTGTACTATTGTTAGGGTTGTGAGACACGGAAAGTGTGTTTTGATCCACACAAGCTGCCTAAGTTAGGCGATTTGATTCGGCGTGGAGGGGTCAATGGAGAACTTACGGGATCGTCATTTGGCTTGCTGGACTGAGAAGAAACCCAATGCTTCAATTCTGGAAACGCAGCACAAATTTGCTTGAAGAGATGTTTTGTTATATGAGGCCATGGTAGATACATGTGTGCATCATACCCATACGTGAACCTTTGTATTGTTGGATATATTCCCTCACTCAATGCGGCGTCAAATGAAATATCACGTTCCCTTTGGATGGGTGATCCTGTATCGTCTTCTTCCTCGCGCACTGAAGTGTGTAATGACAACCGCTGTAGTCGACCCCGAGAACAGGCCCTCATGATAGGCTTAGAATATTCTTCAGTTTCTCTACAGCAGATCTTCAGCCCAGTGAGCTCCAGTGTGACGTCAATCAGAGCTGCATCTAGCTCTGCTAGCGTCGCAAAATGCAGGAAACGCAGATTAAGAATGAGTTTGAGTGGTTTACCCCGCCGAGCCGTGGACGCTGCCAGTAGAGCCTTGACTAAGTTGAGAATAAGCTCCGGTGGGGTATCTTCCTTGCTATGAGAAACAGAAATTGAGTTGTCGTTTCTTGTATGTTCCATGGTAATACATGGGATGATCTCCAATTCCAGAGTTCTTCATTGACAGTCATTATCGAGGTATTCATGGCTACATCGGGAGGGTGGTAGTGAACATGCTTACTGAATATGTGGATGGACAGTGTCGGCTTTAAGAAACTTGACCATCCTCTCGTTAAAGACGGAAGGAACGCCGGCGATCAAGACCCTCTCGAGATGGAAAGGGCGGTATGCGTCATTTAAAATCGGATGTGCGCATCTGAGGTTAGTGCGTGCATGTCGTAAGAATCGCTGATATTTCTCAGAGGATGAATTCATGAACAAGGCTTTCAGCTCTCTGTAAATGTACGTGTGTACCTCGAGTGGCAAGGTTAATAGAAAGGCCATTTTGATTTTATGGCCTCTAAAAGGATGTAAAATGATGTCTCCAGTAGGCATAAAATTGTGCCTTATGTGACACGTAAGATTACTCTAGCCAAGCAGTGGTTTTGGTACTAAGATCACGTGCGGCAAGTCTGTCTGCTTACACCCCGCGTCAGTGAAGCATGTTGATAAACTATACGCTAATTAACCAATCGAATTTATCTTAATGTCTCGCATAAACGGCTTATATAAAGATAACGTCCTTTTCACCCGCAATATTGAGTGAATTGGTGGCTGTACCAGATACGCTTGAAGTGGCTGACTCGGGAACCTCAAAGAAACAGGCTGACGTTGGTTCATGAAATAAATAGGATCCATCCAGACCGTTGTATGGGTTAAATAACTGAGCCTGTGAATTTCAGATTACATTGAAAACTGTATGAATGGTATTTGGCTTGTAGTGTTGGGGTTAAAAAATAACCTTAGTTTGGTAGTTGAGATGAAAATGACGTTCACATTGTACTCGCATTTCTCATACCGACTGATTGCTCTTAAATGTGTTATTTCATAATTCCGCAATCCTTGGCTTGGTTTCGGGCGCTGGTAATATTTTCCTGTGACTGATGAGCGATGTTGCATGAACTTAAGAAGTTACTGCGCCAGCATTCTTTGTCAGAAGTGCATCCCCATCTTGTATTTTTCAACCGTCAGCGTTCTCCTGTTGAAATTCTCTAGAATATGCCTAGACACATCACTCTCGAGCATCAATTCGACATGTGCCGTTGTTTCAAAATGGCGGGTCTTGCAGGTTTCGCCCAGTCACAGTTACGCAAAAAAAATGCTTCGGAGAAAATAAGGAGTTCTACTTCGCTTAATTGAAGGTCGTTCTCCATCCGGAGCATCTCTTTACGGGTCGTCCGATGTCCGGGTGGATCTCGTCTGGTCTTCCTCTCGTCCCAGCTCTGACGCCACTTTTTAATCCGTGGGCCACTGGGCCGGTCTGCCCGACGGAAGGGTATACTGCCAAGACTCGTCTCAAGTGGTTAGCGATTTACATGAAGGGTCTAGCCCCCGGTGGTGGCCGGGGTCTCACTGGACGGATTATTGGCGGGGCCGTGGAAGTTCGTATTGGAATAGGAGGAGACTGCAGCCAAAGGACTAAATATAGCGAACAGCTGGAGGAGAGATGTTTAAAATCGATTGAAAGGGCGAAGAAGCGTCTTTGAGTCGAAATTATCCAACTCTCGTTTTCAAACTATAGTCACTCTTTTTTCATTTTTTGTTTTCGGGTGATTCGACACAATGTATTCTGTCACCAGATTATTAACATATCTCGTGCCAATATGCTCAGTAGCTCAAGCTGCTGTTGTCGGTCGCCAATCAAATAGCACAAATAAGTTCAGCACCTACTACTATGATGTTGACGGCTCAGAGCATGCTGAGAGAGCCAAAAGCCTCACTTCGAATGGCTATCAGATCGTCTCTTTAAGTGCATACGGATCTGCTTCTCATGTCAAGTATGCTGCAGTTTGGGCCGAAGGCAAGGCGAGTTCGCCCGAGATTATCTACGATGCTGATGCAGCAACCTACAATTCTTGGTTCGATTCTTGGAAGTCGAAGGGATACGTGTCGACTCAAGTTGCCGTTACCGGCTCCGCTGAGAATGCGGTATATGCTGGTGTGATGGAGAATCTCAACGTCACAACCTGGGCTCAGATTTGCGACCTCACAAACCCATATGGATACGAAAACTCGACAGGAGGAACGGACATGTTTGTGAAAGGATACAGCATGTATGGAACGCCTACAGACCGACGATACTGCATCTTGGGCCACGAGAATATTGGAAACCAACAAGCCAACATTTACTATCCAGTGGGACAGGTCGACTTCAACAAGACTTATCAATCCGAAATCAAGAAGCGGTTTTGGCGTCCTTCTCGCCTGTTCGTTTCAGACGATTACGTCATCACGCCTCAGTTTGTCGATACTGATGTTGGAAAATGGGTGACCAAAGTGAACCTCACAGCCAGCGGGCTCGCGGCCGAGATCAAGGAGCAAAAGTCGGAAGGGCTGGTTCCTATTGATATTCAGGGAGGTGGCCCTGGAAATGCCACACTTTTCAATGTCATTTTTGCGGAAAAGGTCATCCCTTCTGAGCGCCAATGGTCCGTCACAGGCACAGTCACTGGATTCCGGGATAATGAGGCCGCCGAGACTGATTTGGACGACATTATGCGCACATGGATGGTCAAAAATGGAGTCCGCCAAGCCCAAGTCGCCATTGCAGTCAACGGCACCGCTCTCACCGAACGAAGCTTCACTTGGGCTGAAAGCAACCGTGCGGTTGTGAAGCCCGACGACGTTTTCTTGCTGGCTAGTGTCAGCAAGTTGTTTGTCTACGCTGCCATCTACGAATTGGTCCAAGCCGGTCATCTGAATTATTCGACCCTGGTGTATCCTATGCTAGGGTACAAGCCTGCAGATGAGCGGGCGAATGACATCACCATCCAACACCTTCTTGACCATACGGCAGGATACGATAGAGGCGCTTCTGGCGATCCTACATTTATGTTTCGCGAAATTGCCAATGTGCGACTCAATGGCGAACGAGCAGCCAAGATTCGGGACGTGATTGAATACATGGTCGACCGTCAACTCGACTTTACGCCCGGACAAAGCGAGTCTTACTCAAACTACGGAACCATGCTGTTGAGCTACGTGGTGTCCAACATTACTGAGACTCCATATTTCGAGTATTTGCAAAAGAATGTATTCAACGGGCTAGATGTCAGACTGTATGAGACGGCACTGGAGAAGCACCTCGATGATCGAATTGTCCAGGAGAGCAAGTTTACGTCATGGGATCCCGTACACCCAAAGAGCTCAGAGTTGGTCCCAGCTCCTCATGGAGGCGATGGCGCGATCAAAGAAGAGTGTGAGGGTGCGTTCTCGCTTGCTGCTAGCGCGGGTACGATTGCTAAATTTATTGGCACTCATGGTACGTTATTCTCATTTAATCCAAGAAAAACGCGACTGATGAATTATGTTTTTAGCTGTATATGGCGTCGGCGAGCGCCAACCCGGTAACTGGCGTGATGGAACTCTAGCGGGATCCCGTACATTTGCACGCAGCTTTTCCGAGGTCGACTTGTCGCTCACTCTGAATACGCGAGAATTCATCTCCGAGTCGGAGTTTGATGATCTTAGATTCACGCAGCTTATGCTCTTTGTTGATAGAAACACCCTGGCATAGATGGTTTAATGGCGTTAATTGGAGTGGCGATTATCACGGCGAAATTCATATTAGAAAAGCGAAATAGACAACAATATAGAGAGCTAGCATTGCGGTAAATCCATTTTAGCGGCAGCGATATTGTGGTGTCGGATGATGCGTCGCACAGCCTCAGTGGCGACTTTAGATCTTGAGATTTATCCGGGTCGCAGTCTCAACCCTCCGGAGATTTGTGAATTTGTGCACGATTGCCTAATTGGGTGCTTTAATGCTCCTACGATGATTGCACTTGCAACATCATGAAACCATCGCGTGGCGTTGTGTGGTTACCCTATGCCTGAAGAGACGAGATGCATGAGTCAATGTTATGTTTGGTAGGCTAAGTGCAACAACGATAGCTAGATATGTTCAAGAGGCGCCAGCTTTGTTTTCCTTTCTCAGAACAAAAGATAAAATAAAACAGATTTGGTCGTTGAACACTATTGATTTAAAGCTATGTGCTCCTGGAGGATCCAATCCGGTAGAGCTTAGTGCTCGTTTTTAGTTCCATCGAAATAAATGCTGTTGCAATTGACCATGTCTCCTTGAACTTTACCAATAATCGATTCTTGTGTTTGCACTTTTCATTTTCCTTTATGCTTGCATTGGTGACACAGACTGCGAACCAGCCGCGCTGCTGCCTGATCAACTGCGGGGCTCGCCTCTCTGCCTATCAGCACTGAAAACTTCACTGCGACACTGCCTCACTCAACCTCGGGACATCAAGATAAATAGGGCAGAATCCTTTTCTGTCTTCTCCCAGTCATGGATGTTGCGGAGGAAACCATGACGAATCCCACTCAAGACGAGGAACCCGCGCCGGAGGCGGTTGATACGGCTGATGCCGAGCCTCAGCCTCAGCCTTCACCTCCCGACGCTCTTTGCGTCATCCCATATTCACGAGACAAAGACATCGTCAACCGACCAGGAATCTTTGATAAGATCGATTATATTCTGTTCACCACATTTGAAAATCGTCAAACTGCTCTTTGGGGACCAGGAGGGTGTGGGTATGTTGCTTGCTTCCACGCATTGGCAGTTGACCCATTTGTCCCCGGATCGCTAACAAACCTGGCCCAGTAAAACCTACCTCGCCATCGAATACGCCTATCGTCAACACGCAAACGGCATTTCTGTCTTTTTGGTGCATGCCGACACAGAAACAAGCTTCTACCAGGGCTATGCCCGCATCGCCAAGGAACTCTGCCTGGATGATAAGCTGAAGGGTGATGACCTACTTAATGCCGTTCGCTGTACACTGGAATCTTCCGAGAGCTGGTTGCTTGTCCTCGACAATGTCAAGAATACAGAACTCTTCCATGCTGACGCATCCGAAGAGGGTTGCAGCACCCTACGCAAGCATATTCCAAAGGCATCCGCGGGGTCCATCCTGTGGACGAGCCGTTCCGAGTCCATTAAAACTATCCTAGACAACCAGGAAGGCATCGAAGTTGGACAACTAACCGACACGGAGGCTCTTGAACTATTGCAGGTTAGCAGAGCTAAGCCGCTCAGTACTGATGAAGAAGAGCAAGCCACCTTGTTATTCGACGAGTTACTATGGTTTCCCTTGGCCATTTCACTAGCAGGTTCATATTTGCAGGCGTCCCAATCTCAGCTAGGCGACTACCTCCATAATGTGGCCGAGATAACACAGCGGCTGGACCTGCAAAATGCCAACATATGCAGTGCCGACCAAGGTGCCATGTATGGTATTTTGAAGGCATGGCATATCTCTGCTAAAAAGGTCCTGGAAGACAGTCATGAGTCATACGACATGAGTCATGTTCTCTCGTACCTACATAACGGCAGCATCCCATTTGATCTTGTGTCAGCAGTTGGGAAACAAGTTGCTCAAGACTCTCCTGACTCTCTGGAAGAGAAAGGAGGCGACGAGTCGAAGGAAACTTCTGAGGACGCTAATGGCACAGTTGACAAGCCAGAATTAGAAGAACTCATTGCGAAACTTTGCGAATTGTCACTTCTCAACACTTGTGACTCAAAAGGCAAGACCTATCATATGAGCGAAATGCTCCAGGATGCCATTCGGTACAGCCTTGAACTGGAAGAGAGGACGCAGGACTTAGTCAAGTTCCCCAAGCAAGCAGAGCAAGCTGTGGTGGAGGCCTTCTCTCAAAACAAGACGCAGAACAAGCGAAAGAAATACCTAGCACACGCATTGCGAGTCGAAGCATGGGCCGAACAAAGTGGCACGGAAGCCAACACGTCCTATCTCCTCACTCTAGTCTCTGAATCCCTGAAAGAATTTAAG
Organism: Calonectria naviculata; assembly: GCA_003031705.1. Classification (NCBI taxonomy): domain Eukaryota; kingdom Fungi; phylum Ascomycota; class Sordariomycetes; order Hypocreales; family Nectriaceae; genus Calonectria; species Calonectria naviculata. The sequence goes on along the minus strand of NAGG01000197.1, from coordinate 63,440 downwards.
CTGTGGGGAGAAAGGTCGCGAGTAGACAAGAGAAGCGTGGAGTTGCTCAGAAAGGTTCTCACGGAGCAGGGAGATGAACGCCTACCAGAACTCTTGAGCACATTAGCCTCAAGCTATGCTGAGAAGGGCCAGCACGACAAGGCCATCGAAATAAGATCAGAGATTCTCAACCATAGGCGCAAGTTCCTAGGAGAAAAGGATGCAGAAACCATCCACAGCATAAGGAGGCTTGCAAAATCCCATTACCAACAGGGCCAATATGCCAGCGCCGAGAAGACTTGCAACGAGGCCATTGCGCTGCAGACAGAGGTACTCGGGGAAAACAACCGGTGGACAATGAGAGGCATGTCGCTGCTTGCATCTACATACCGCAAGCAGGGGCGACTCGACGAGTCCAGAGACACGTACTCCAAGGTTGTGGAACTGAAACGGGGCGCCTTGGGGGAGAGCCACAAATCAACCAAGTCGTCCATGAGGAGTTTGGCGGATGCAGAGTGTCGCTTGGGAAACTACAAAGCGGCGGAGAAGTTGAAAAGAGAGCTATTGCGACTGCAGTTGGACGGTTACGGAGAAAAGCACTACAAGTCATTCGCCGCCAAGGCCTCGCTTGCCAAGTTGTATCAATGCCAAAAGCGACACGAGAAGTCTGCAAATATCAGGGCTGATGTCCTGAACAGTCGCCGAGGGGTGTTTGGCAACACACACGAATACACTATCGAGTCCATGCTGGAGCTGGCTTCATCATATCGCGACCTGAATCGGTACGACGAGGCTCTGGAGCTCAACAAAGAGGCTTTGAACACCCGGCAAAGACTCCTGGGTCAAGAGAACCAACTGACGCTCGATGCCATGATGTCATATGCGAGCACACAACGGGGCCGGGGAGAGCTGGATGAAGCAGCAGACATTGCTCGCAGGGTGCTCCAGTTGGAACGCGAGCGGTTTGGAATCAACAGCGCCGAGGCTCTCAACACGATGTTCAGCATGGCAAAGACCTGGCACCACCAGGGCCGCCACCGCAACGCAATCGCCCTCATGAGCGAGTGCGCGGAGAGGAGGCAGGTCGTCATAGGCGCAAAACACCGCCGAACGAAGCAGGCTCAAAAAATGGCAGATGAGTGGGCGGCTGCCCTGAATTCTGAGGATGGCCAACCAGGTGCCCGAGCAAGATTGTAGTTGAGGCAAATGTTTTTTTTACGAAGATCATGTTTTGATTGACATTGCATGTCCGCATGTAGTTGTTTGCTTCCATGGCTTTATAGCCTATTTATTAGTTTGACGATTGGGGGTTATTTCTTTCAAAAGCGAACGGCTAGTTTCGCAAGGGACAAGATTGCATCAACGGATTGTTATCCGAGCACATATTAGGGGATTGACCTCTACATTTCATAGCATGGTTTTTCCTAACGAATATCACGACTTTACTCCACTACATGCGTATTCTGTTAGAAATGAACCGAGATAATTTTGGATCTAGTGTCTACATGTGTTTCTTCAGAATGCTATGAGTTGGCTGTGGGGGGGCTGCCTCTTCTTACTACCAAAAATTCATTAAGCAGGTTAATGTCCGAACTGGGCTGTGATAGGAAATTGTTTGGACACTTTCACTCTCCACGCCTGTCGCCAAAATGTATGGTTAACCATGCCGCAAGCACTGGCCGTTGGTGTTGTGGGGCTTGTCCACCACCACACAGCCTCTTGCGAGGTTGACCAGAACACAAGGCTACTAAGCAATCTGGATATGGCGCTGCAAGCACACCATTGCAATAATAAGCACCCAGAACAAAACAGTGAATTCCAAAAAAAAATCACCAAAAAAATTGAATCCCCGAAACCTGGTTCGAACAGGTGACCTTCAGGTGGCATTCCATCAATTACAGCCCAACGCTCTTCCAACTGAGCTATTCGGGGAGTTCTTATTGTTGTTTGCGGTCTCTCACCCAAGGATTAAAGAGACCGTCCGCAGATCCAACTTCTCCCACTCTGCTGCCTCAACCTCACCGCTGGCTCGGCGATACGCAACATCGCCCTCCCACTCTACCCAGAGGACGAGGTAGAGATCCTTCTTGGTCAGTGGCAGGTTGTAGGTCTGATTCTCCTTGTTCCACGTCTTGAAGTATCTCCTTACTTTGCAGATCGCCACCAAGTCAACCGACAAGCCCGTCTCGTCCACAGCGCCAGGCTTGGGGAAGAGTGCCAATGACTCCGCGTTATGCAAATGCAGCGAGCCGACATCCGTTCCAGAACTCGTGCAAAGCCTTACGATATTCCCGTTTGGGGGATTTTGACTATCTTGACATGCTGACAAACGAGCCTTGCTCGTCTCGCAGAACAGATATTGGGTTTGCTCTGGCGTGAAAGGAGGTGTCGATTCTTGAATATCTGGAAGTGGAAATGGGTAGTACCACCCAGACGAGCTTTCGTCGGGCATAGCGGGATGCTTGAATATGTACTTGTCGCACCCATCAGGGTAAAGATGAGGCTCGCGACGTAATGGTCCCGTTTCAGGAGCTTCGTGACGTGTCCAGCCTGGAGGCATAGGCTTGGCAAAGTCTTTTCGGCTGTCGCGGTTTTCGTACCAAGTCGACCTGATTTTTCGTCTCCGCGAAGGTGGATCGGCCGGAGACTGACTCGTGTACCACTCGGTAATTGGAATCGTTTCTTCAATCCAGTCTCGGCGCGAATTGACTTCCATTGCTTCTCCCGTGCCTGTTAAAATTGAGCCATGCCAACCTATCCATGACCAGGAAGGGAGGCCGCATGGCACTAGCCGGCCCTTAACAGGTGTATTTGATGGGACACGGCGACGGAGGTTGGTGTCTCGCGAGCGGGGCGTCCAACAAAGTCCCCTGTCAAACAGCATTTCTGGGATTCCGTACAAGAATCCACCTGTGAATGAGCGACTGAGAACAGAAAGCAGTCCCGAGATGGCTGGAAGGGCGTCTTCGTCATATCGTAGCATCTTTTCATTGTACTGTCCGACTATGTTGTCCAGCGACAGGATGTCGGGGAATCCCGCGGATATAATTCTCACGCGCTCATCAATGTACTCGTATGATGTAGAGTCCAAGGTCACCTCTTCGTGCCAGATCTTGCATTGGCATTCCCAATGAAGCTCGTGGTCGTGGATGACAATCCTCCTCTGAGACATGTTGTATTCTTGATATGTCCAACCTCTGCTGAAGTACTGAACATCGTTCTGCATTAAGTAAACACTGCTGTTTCTAACGATCAGTTGTTCGTCTCCCAAGGGAATGACTTTCTGCTCCATTTTGCGAGGGTTGGAGACTCCTTTGAGGCCCGTGATGCCAGATTCAGCATCACCGTCAGCAGCAACAATCGTCACAACTGCATTCGCATAAATGGATCCCATTAATTCCAACTGTTCAGTAGTAGACTTCGGGTCGTGATGAGTGACACATAGGGCATCAATCCACACGTATCGCTCGTCAATAGTCGAGACCAAATACATGGCATTTTTGATGGTTGGTGTTAGGAACTCCGAGAGATCTGGAGAATCCAGCGCGTGAGGCTTCTGTAATTTTGCCAGTGTGTTTGCGTCGATGGGGCGCATCACGCGCTTTCCGTATGCGTAGCTCAACGCTACAAAACGGCCAGGGGTGCTTCCAAGAACGAGACATTTCTGCCGAACATCAACCAACCAAGCAGGCCGCGCAGACCAAACCTTGTTGGGGTTCTCGCATTTTTCGCCATGGGATGTCAGGCATGTCTGCTTCCACTCCTTGAGTAGATTCAGGTCCATCCAGTCCGGATCTAAAACACGCCCAGTCCCGGGATGGTCGATATCAGAGTCTTTCTTCACCAAGAGCAAGTCCCAGAATTTACCAGACCCAGATAAAGATTCAGTTATCACGACGCGGCGGTCACTATAGCCCTTGTGGATTCCCACATCGTCTGGCTCCGGCACAGTTCGGTTCTCGATGGAATCGAAAGCATAGCGGGCGAATCTTTGTGCCAAATGTTTGTGGTTTGGACACTTAATAGACTCAATATCTTTAAGTGACCCAAACAAGATTTCGTGCTTGGATTTAGGGTCCGCAAATCGCCGCCAGAGGGTGTGACAGACTGTGCAGCCAAGGGCCCATTGTGGACATTGGACGATGGCGTTTCCTGATTTCGGCATGGTGTGTTCTAGTCAGAGATGGATTTCAAGACAGCATTCAGTTGTCAATGCCTGAACTTGGTTGCCTAGCACTCTCTTAGGGGAGTGGGCTGATGGGACATTGGGTGCCTGTGGCGGGGCCGCATGCTTACATCACGTACATAGTACCACGTGACCTTGATTTCCCTTTGAACAAGCCAACATAGATAGGTTCAAAGATGGTAGGACAGTATTATCGATTATAGGATCTAATTAAACTCTGTAGTCGCTCTCTGAAGTCCTCTATACTTTCGCTCCTTGAACGCCATGAAACAAGCAAGCCTCTATGTGTATGGGGGGTATCATTACGCTTCTTTCGTCGTCATCAATTCCTTGGTTATTATTTCGTTGAACTCGTCCGGGTTGTCCAAGTATAGGTGGTGGCCAGCCTTGGATACAACGATGACCTTTGCGCTCCCGTTCTCCTTCAGCTTTTCTTCGGGTGTGGCATTGCGCAAAATCTCTGCGTTCAACCTGTTCAGCTTGTTCTCGGCAGCCAAGCCTCCAGCCACATCCATCCAGTCGCTATCGCCGTAGATGAAAGTAATCGGAATGCCAGTCTCCTTGGTTGGCATCCCGGGCTCGGCCTGGGGAATGGGCTGTCGGCCAATTTCGTGGATGCGGTTGATGACCGGTCGGCGAGCATGAACAGTCGGGGTAAGAATGGAGTTGAGTGCGTACTCTCCGCTGCCCTTTTGCTTGAAGATCGAAAATGAGTACTCGTGCAGAGCCTGAGACTCCTCGTTGGGCAGATGGTTGAATCGTCGAGAACTCCACCCCGAGACAAGCTTGGGACCCAAGGGACCCGCCGCACGGATGAAGCTAAATGGAGAGAGCCTACTCTCCCATAAACATACGAGCCAGCTTGGTGTCTGAATGGTCTCTTTGGTGGCTGATGTTTCGGAACTATTATCGCTGTGGGTGATTGTTTGTTGATCTTGGACGAATTCCTGCTGCACTGTCGTCTCTGTGACTTCAGCGTTAGGATCCTCTGGGATTCCGACTGGCGAGACAAGGATCAGCTTCTTCAGGTGTCCCGGGTATCGGATCGCGTAAGAGACGGCCAGGTATCCACCGAGGGAATGCGCGAGGAGCGTGAATGTCTCGATATTGCGAATCTTGCGCCACTCTTCCAACGCATCAACAAACCAGTTTTCTGCTTCAATGGCCTGCTCCTGCTTGTCCTTGGCGTGGATCTTGAACTTGGGCCGTGTGGAGTTACCCATGCCGAGCAAGTCCAGTGCGTACAGCTTCAGGCCCCGGATGCGCGACAGGGGTTCAAAGTTCTTGTAAAAAAAGGCGAGCCCGGCGCCGTATCCGTGCAGCATAACCAGCGTGTCAGTCTGTGCTTCGCCAACTCTCTCAATTGACAGCTCATTCAGGGCGCGGTTCTTGCCTGAGAGTTGAACCATGGATTGTCGCCAAAGTCGTGTCCCGTACGGATCCGGTGTGTGGGTCGCGCCATTGAGCTTGTTAGCTCCGGCTGCTTCCCTGAGATACGGCATGAAACGGAGGACCTTGCGCTCGGCGGCTAGTGGGCTTGAACTGGTCCACTGTCAATGGCGAGTTAGCCCATAACATTCCATATATAGCGTCACGACCAAATAGACGAATATGTACATACCCATTGGAAAGCAGCCTCGGAAGCGCCCATTGGAAACATCTTGCCCTCCAATCTTGGTGGCTTTCCCGCCTCTGAAGGGGTCGGCGATGGATGCCTCATGGTCTCTGCGGTCGCCATTTTTCCGACTTATAAGGAGTTATTTCTGCTTCAAAAAATGATCGCTGAAGCGTGCTCTAATGTTGCTTAAATGTAGATGAGATTGCAAAGTATGGCCAGAGAAAATTCCATTGCGATTCAACAGCTGTTGAGGCAGACTTAAATGACGGATTTCGTGCCTTATCTCCATGGACAAGCTCCGTTGGCGCCGAAAGTCCAAAATTCCGGCGCCAAATGCAGGGATCCGGCGCAGGAATTGTGCCGACCGCAGCTAATGAGGGAGAGCACAGCCTCACTCGGGCGAATCGGCGATAGCGAGTGCAACTCCAAGCCACACAAAGGGACTAGCGCCGACGGGATTAGGCCCTTACTTTTCCGGTGCCACGTACCCTACATAATCTCGCCATTCGCCATTCGCGCCATAGAATTGCGTGGCTCACAATGCGCCCAGAAGATGAGCTTCTTTTTGTTTTAATGACAAGATTCATTTTATCAAGGTCGGCCATCGAGTTTGATGGGAATTTCCAGCGACAAAGGAGGCGAATACAAGTTTTGTGATTTTCGGGCTTATTTTTGTGAAATCTATGGGAGAGAAACAGTGTTCCCAAATAGTGGCTCCCTGGAGTTGGTAAAAAGTCTGTTGGTAGATATTTGGCATGAAGTAATAGTATGATCATTAGTAGTTGTATTTTTATGTACTGTAAAGATGTATTATGAAGATTTTTTAATAACCTTGTTATGTTCGACTATGTGATCTTGGCCAGCGCTTCATTTGACTACATCCACCAGACAGCCGGCTTGGTTTCTTTGACTAAGAAGAGCAGCCTGTGAGAAATCATATTTCTATTTATAATTAATAAGTTAATAATTTATGCTTCTCAACTCTGTTTCTGTTTATTCTGTGTAGATGACTCAAATGCCGTGAAATACTTCGGGACGAACACTTATGAAACTGGTGCAACTGTCACATGATGGGCTCTCCATTTCAGTAAGACCAACAACATTTCATTTTATATTTCTTATATATGTGATATGTGGTGCTTGAAAATTTCTTACATTCTCCGTCTTTGAGAGTAAGATGTGAAATTTGGGTTGTTAAATTGCCTTCGAAAGCTACTAGCCACCCCGTTTGTAAAGCCATTGCATTAAGGACATGCAATAGCAACCTTGCGACTGATCGAGCAACAGTCGCCACTCTAAATGAATTATGTATTAGCTCCACCTTTGAAACACCGTTCATCCATAACTTACACATTCTGCCTTTGTAGGACCACCAACATTTCCGCAAAACTCTGATGTAAGTTGCTTGCATCGGTCATGGGCATTAATTCCATTGTGCTGGTTAAGACAACCATCAAAGTGGTTCCAGCAGCAATCTTGAGATTTGTTGCACTGTTGATGGTTAAGTAAAGACGCGTAGATCGAGCAGTTTATCGGAAACCTACTGCAATGGCCGATGATGCCATGATGGCCACAATAGAGAGGATGGTAGCTGTAAACTTCATATTGAAATGACAATACGTGTGAAATGTTGAGTTTGAATGTGAATTGGATAGAAGGGATGATGATAATGGTGTTCGAGGTATGAAGAAGTTCAGAGACCTTTTTATAAATTCAAGCTGAGGTATTCATTAGATGCTTTGACTTGTGAAATAAAACAGGCTATTTCCTGATTCGGTTTTTATTATCCGACTCAGTCGCATCCTAAAAGTCACATATGAACTTGCTACTGAGCTAAACCACTGCAGTGGCTAGTGGGAGTTTTCAAGTCAATGCCAATTAACGTTCACCACTGGCACGGAGGCATGTGCACTTGGTTTCAGCCTTGCGGCTTTGATGATGGCGGGTTGGCCCACTCTTGCCTGACCGCCATAAGGGTCTACCGGCTTACACGACATACTCAATCATGTGGCAGGGAAGATTTACAAGTTGCAAAGCAAAGTAGGGATATGAAAAGTTGAATGGACACACCAATGCTTGAAAACGTATAGATCGAATAGACAAGAAATTAAAAGGCCTTGTTTTCAGGGTATGAAGTCAACACCGCACTTCCCTGGAAACACACGCAACCCAAGTGACGGAACGATCTTTAATGGCAAGCTAAGTTGGCGCCCAAAAAAAATACCGAAACGCCTGTGCGTGGCATGACTCGGCGCAATTGGTCTGAAACGCGCCCGCAGCTCGGCGCTCGGCGCGATGTGTCCGAAATTGCCGGTTTTTATGTCACCTGTTGTTTGATGACATCTTCCAGTCCTTCCTGCTCATCGAAAATTGAAACATTTCTGTCAATGAAGAACCAGCAGACACATATATTTTGAGGGATATATTTGCAATAGGCAGCTATGTATGCGGCAGCAGTCTTAATAAATCATGCATCCAATAGCTTATTCTCCCTCATAAAAATAGCTTCAGTTCCGATCTTACTCCGCCAAAACCCCAACCAGACCCCAAACGGCGCTAACACCGTTGGCATCAAAAGCGCCAATTTGGGCGTTGTCCGGACCACCACCTATTTCACAGTGAGCTTAATTTGGCAAGGGGTGTAAGTCGAACATACCTCGGGTCTTGAGGTTACCGTCCTTTGGAAATGTGGTTTTTGAAGCGGCCTTGAATGTCTGGGAGGGACCAGATCCCTCGATGTAGTGCACAGTCACACGAGTAACAGTGCCGGTGACCTTGCCACTGGTCTCGCCACGATTGACGTGGTGAGCATCCTTGATCCCAAAATCGACCCAGTCAATCTGGGCAGGGCCATCCACAGTGATGGTGTTGTTGTCAAGAACAATTGTGGCCATTTTGAAAAGAGGTAGAGTTCACAAGTGTGATGATATATTGTTGTCAATGTAGAATAGAGCGATGGACGTTGTGTGATTACAACGATTCGAAGCCGGGTCAAGGCTCCTATTTATACCTAGAAACCACCTAGTCCAGCCATAATATCCGATACTGCGAGTCTTCTGGGGTTAGGGCAGAAAGTTCCAAAACCACACCATCCACTCAAGTTCTTCCCCTTCATGCATGCAGCCAAATCACACCATTTACTTGGGCGCTTTCCCCTTGAGTGCGCTAAACCTCCATTCCTCTATCTTAACAGCCATGGGCCAATCACATGATAGCGGTTGGAGAGTGGTACATGCAGTATTAAAGAATGTATGTGAGCAACAAAGTACCGACCTAATGTATGTGGGTTGGGTACGCGGGTGGAGGCTGAGTACATTCACAAGGATATGCTTCCTGACCATACTCTGCCAGGCAACAAGTTCATTGGGCGGCTAAATGAACGACCTCCCGCAGGTTATACAGACCAAATCATACTAGGGGCTCCAGATTGTGGTATGCAAGGGCTGGGTTCTTCAGCCAGCCATTGAAATCCACTAGAGTCAACTATCGCAAGGCCCGGGTCCCTTCGGGTGCTAGGTAATGGCCTGATACCTCGACGCACCTACAGCGCCAAACTAACCCCGCAGGCTGAGGGCCCTGTTTTGTTTTCAATCTTTACGTAAGGAGATGAAAGGGCTTTTTACGGTTGGTCATGCCTATTCACATGGAAGGTTTGGTAAATGTCGAACATCAATCAGGGCCGGGCTGAGATGAATCGGGATTTTGAATCAGACGTCAAGATAGATTGGCGTAACTCTTACTTCACAAAGGTATGTATATCGTCATGTTGCCCACTAACATGAAGGCAATATGGCACAAAGTAAATATGAATCACATCATTTCAAAGGCCTGTAACCCCGGGCTCGCTGGGTCCTCCGTAAATAGCTACAGCATTAGATTTTTAATGGGGGACCATGATTCAGAGAATCCCCCATAACCGTTCATTGTGGGTTAGAAGACTCTTGGAGAACTCCTGACAACAATGAACGTGTGAAAGCGCTTTGCCTAGATAGTCATGAACTGCTGTAGCGTGATGCAAACGCTCATTGGCGTCACGGCAAGCAAAAGAAACGCCATACATAATTCTTGACATGGATAATACGCGCACGGCCACGCCTGTTCATTCCAAATGACCAATCCTCTTCGAGGGCCATTTCGGCGTCTCCGCCCTCAGCTCGACCCAAACCATGATGGCTATGCCACAATCTATTTCATGTAGGTTAAAAATATGGATTAATAGTTCAATGTAGTATATTTTGGCCTGACTGGTACTGGAAGGCAAACCCCGCCTCAACAAGGCGTCACACAGCAGTTCAGCCAGCCTCGGTCTGTCCCATGTTCAATAGCTGCTACGCCACAATCCCCTTCTAGTAGATTTTAGTGATGTGCACCCATGTTCTGATATACTATGAGTTAGTCTGACCAGCACTGGAAGGCAAACCCGCCGCATTAGGACACCACGCAAAAGTTCAGCCAGCCCCGGGCTATCCCATGCGTAATAGTCGTATTAGCAAAGGGTGTTCATTACCAGTAAAACGATTCAAAGGATTCAATATTAAAACTCCCACCCAAACACTTGTTCTTGTAGTGTTGAACCCCTGCTCTCGCTATGTGGTTGGGACTAGCGCAGAGAAACCAAACGCCACATCGCCTGATATCACATTTTTTAGATGCACCTGAGACGAACGAAGATATGCTTGTACTCTGGGCACAGTTCAGCCCTAGCATGAGCGGAGTTTTTCTGTCGTAAATTCTATCTCCCTATTGCAAAGATACTTTTCGACATTTTCCATTATTTTCGTATAATGGGATCAGTGTATACTGGACAAGCTCTAGGTATATTTGCAATTAAAGTGTTATAGACTTGAAATATTCATTAACTTATTTTCTTTGTAATCAAGATAAACATCACTTGCTAAAGGAGCACTGTCTTAAGAGGAAGGCCGAAGTCGCAAAATGGAATTTCTACAGCATGAATTTGATGAGCAAATTGTGCTTGTCATCGATTTATGGTAGTGGATGTGTACCCTGTCTATAGCGGCTATGTCGTTCTAGGTATTTAATATTCTCGTAATCCAAACTAAGTTACACGGAATGCAGCTGAGATCAGGAATGGAATGGCGGCGAGCACGCAATATTTTCCGTTCTAGCCGTTTTCTTCGGCACACAACTATTAGAGGACAACTTTGATGACTTCAAGTCTGCACCTAGGCATTTTCAAGCCACGCCTTTCAATCTGGCTTATGAGACGCCTTTGCTTCAATTTTGCGTGATAAAATGTCGTTATTCAGCGCTTGGATATCGCCTGATAATGAGGCCCAAGAAGCCTCCACTTTTGGCGGAGTTGAAAAGAGTCGCTGATTGCTGGCCAGTCGCGTCAATAGCTAATGTAGACGTGACGCGAGGCCTTGCTATGCTACGCCGCTCAGTCAGCCACGAGCCAATAGTTCATGCAGCCGTAGAAAAATTGCGACCTGGACCGTTCTAGCTAAACACGCGACATGGGTGTGTTCCCACGGACGCACTGCCGTTGTCCAATTCTCGCTGGTCACGAGGACGACGACCCAAAATAGATAGATTGGGCTCAGCATCAATAATAGCCCCTCGTCGATGAAGCACATTTTTATCTATTGGGAAGGTCGCATGAGGCTAAATATGTGCTAAGCCAGGAATGTGTTTATTGCAATCGGCTAAATTCTATTCACGCTCATGTGAACATTTTACAGACTATAATATTCTGGACAACGATTAATGGCGGAGTTGATTGATTGATTAATTGATTGGTTTGCATTTACCCTCTTATGGGGCCAATTTCCCGCCAATTGCCATAAAGGCACAAAAGGATGTGCTGGGCTAATTACTAGGTAGGTAGCGATACATATAGAAAAGACACGGAAAACGAACGTGGCTAGCTAGATGAGTGAACGATTAGCCGGTCTGAATCCATGTATCTGACAACTGTTCAACGATTCTCTGTTTGCTTACAAATTGATGTGGCTAGGCGCGATAGGGATGAGATTGTGACCTCGAGTTGAAGCCATTATCGGCCCCGGGAGTATTTGTTGGTGTCTTTGTGGCCACAAAAGTTGATGTTGGGCGCCAAAACAAAATCTTGCCCCGCCTTGCTAACAAGCCGTCCAAGGCTGGGAAATCCCAGGCCCGCTTGTCCAAAACGCGCGATATCTTCGTTGATGCAACTCTGAATCTCAAGGAAGGTGTCCAAAAAGGCCTTCTGGACCATAAAGGATCCGGAAAGTCTAGTAAGCAGTAGCCTTGCCGGTACAGGACGTGTTTCTACGCTAACACGGTGCCTACTTAACTCAGCACTCTTCAAGGCTATGGCTATCACTGCGATTCCGGGACTGATTTTTGCTGCCAGGATAGCTCTGTCATAGCAAAGCGTGACCAACAATGTGCACGACTTATCAGAGGCTTCACGTGCAGCTGCCCCAAAAACAGACTATTTCCAGAAGAGGTCTTCCCTAAAGTTAATACTCGAGAACGACATGGCCAGAAACGGGGTACTATTCGAAAGTAGTAGTCTGGAGATCTCTGCGGAGCAGGGCCATGGGTTCTCACGCACCCAAGTAGTTGACTTCTCTTGAGTAGCAAGTGGAAGAAGTCAGAAAAGGGTAAGTATATCTGCCGAGGAGAACAAGCGGAGAACAGAAAATAGAAGAATGGAAACATAGCACCGGGCGACTATGGCAGACGTTTGATGACTGATAAAATCCTCTAGACTTGATAACGTCGGATTGTTCACGGGTTCAAAGGAATTTTAAGACAAACCAACGAAAGCATCTAAGTTGATGCTCCAACTTCAATGTGAGCTTGAAGAGGTAAGGGGCTTCCTCTTTCCATGTTACATGTGGCTAGTCTTCTGTAGAGAGAAGGCAGGACGGCTAAGGTCTACAGAGGCTTCTGGATGATATCGAGACTCAGGCATTAAAGCTGCTGTCATGTATTGGGTTCAGCCAGTCGATGATCTACACCCCCGATGATCCACACCCCCATACATGAACTCCCCAGAGGCTGACAGATGCGCACGTTACCCGTAGCCTCCTTCTTCAAGACGCCAATATCGTGATACTATACGAGCCCAAAAACTTCCGAGCCCTTCTCGGCATCATCTGGCTTCAGAAATACTTGGTCGACCTTCTTGAAACTAGTTTTCATATATTCTCAAGGTCGTATGAATTGGCTAGTTGGTGTTTAACCGACTGCCAGCATGTGCCCCGTAGAAACATGCTGAGCCTTTAGTGCGGTCACTGGAGCTCGAATAAGCTTGAATGTAGGAGAATATTCCACAAGTGGATGCTGTGTAGTTTGCGATACAATCGGCCGTTTTTCGGCAATCATTCCTCACACACTTACGAACGTCACAATGACAGTCATCCCGTAGCCGGCACAATAAGGCCCAGCTGGATAGGAGCTATGCTATCGTCAATAAACAAGCCATGGAAACAAATCGATTTCTTAGCTGGATATGCGGTGGACGTGGATGTGTGTTGACACTGTGCTTTTGGTAATTACTGAGGCGGAAGTGTAGCACATTGCTCTTGTCTCAGAGCTGCCTTCGAGGCCCTTGAAACAGATCGGCAAAGGCCACGACAATTAATCGAGGCACTGGCTATACTCTCGATTTTATTTTTTCCGCTTTACATCTTCTCTTGCCTCTCTAGCCATCTTGAAAGTTATGGTCCGGCATCTTCCCGGCTCAGAGTCGAGGGAAGTGTTGAGGAAGTACCTAGATTTTCAAACCTGCACCTCAGCGTCAGCCTTTTCAAATGTAGTTCGGCTTATGATTTACATGCTGCCAAGACTGCAAAATATTGTTGCAAATGATAGAGCGATTCGTTGACCTTGAGGTTGACTGAGATGAGTCGCAAGATTGTCGTAGGCCAAGCCTCGCGCTAGAGGTCGTCAGTGGGCCGATCTACCGAAAGATACGAGAATTTCGACATGGGATCCCGTGCACGCACCGCCGAGGTAAGAAGCGGTGGGGGCGCATGCGACTGGACAACTGCTGCCATTGTATGATTTTGTGGTTGATCCATAAGCCTGCATTTTTTGGCCCTTTTTAAGAAACGGGTTTGAATCGCCCTATTATTTCTATTGGCTTGCCTCACCTTCGAACGTGCCACCTTTCAAACCCTATAGTACTGCGCTCGGGCGGAGGCGCAATTGGCCACTTGCTCGGTCTGCTGCCAGCCTTGCTCTGCATCTCAGCCATTCCCTCTCTTGGTCTTTTAGATTTCCAGCTGAAGGCCAAGATCTTGGCGTAGCAAAAGACTGTTAGCAGCGCTAAATGTCTGAAATTCATTGGCTGGCCTTCAACAAGGAGAATCTCTCATGCAGCTAGCAACAGTGGAGTGGTCTGTGATGCTCAGCTGTTGTTTCAGAATCAGGGATGTACCACAAAAAGGACGCTAATTTTAGTACCCGTCAGCAACATATAAGGTAAGCTGCGCGAGCTGAGGCTGGTTTTCAGCACAGAACCTGTCAATGGAAAAATGGAATGAAAAATGGAAGAAAAAACATAAAACTAAGAAGATCAATCTAACCATTCGCAGCAGACGCGTACATTTATCTTAGCAACGATGGAGGCGGGAGATCGCACTCGGCGATCTTCCTCATCAGTGCCCACATTACACACTACCACAGATGCAGCCTTGTTGCAGCCTCATGCTATCAGAGATAATGCTTCGCCGTTGTTGCCCAAGGTTTCGAATCAAGCAGGAATGGAGAAACCAAAGACTCACCAGAAAAAGTCGGGTCAGGTAGGAGGTCCTTGGTTATCTGAATGGTCTGCTCTAGTGTGCTGCATCGTGTCGTTTGCTGGCCTGATCGCACTCCTTGCACAATATCACAACAAGCGTCTATCAGAATGGAAATGGTCCATATCAATCAACACAGTCATCTCCATTCTTGCAGGGGTCTCAAAGGCTTCCCTGGCCTTTTCAGTGAGCGTTTGCATTGCGCAGTTTAAATGGAACTGGTTCGACAAAGCCGAGGAGCCGCTCATCGATTTTGATCGGTTTGATTCCGCAAGCCGGAGCTTATGGGGTAGTGTTCGCCTCTTCCGGACAATTGCTCGTCGCCCGTGAGTCTTGCCAGAACATTAGGGTGCGTGGAAGCTGACTTTGTTCCTGGGCGCTTCGTGAAGGCATTGGATTGTCTTAGGTGCCATTTCGACTCTTGTCCTCCCAGGCTTCGGCCCCTTTCTCCAAGCGCTCGTTAATCTTGAGGATGAGACCTTTATGCAAGAGACAAATGGTAGTTGGCAATTAGTTGACAACGCTAGTCAAGGCAACAACTATACAAACACGTCGTCCGCATCAGGCGCAAGTCTTGGGAAATGCACTAACTTGAGAATTGGAAGTTATGAAGAGACTACTGGATCAGGTGCGGCCGCTGTACTCTTCCCAGGACCAAATGGGAAAGAACTATATTACAATCAAATTGCTTTCACTCTGGGAGAAGTCGACTTTGGAATGATAGCAGCCATTTGGAATGGCCTCTCAGAGTTCGTTCGGCCTGCTGATCTTTGGCCGAGATTTGCATGTTCATCCGGAAACTGCACTTGGGATCCATACCCGTCAATTGCGGTGTGCTCCAAGTGCAATGACATCTCAGATCATCTCAAACAGGTCAAGGGAAGGGTTACGGTGCCCAAGAACCGCACTGAAGCAAGCGGGGATGAGGGCGTGCACATCCCGGAAATCAGCTACCCAGGAAAAAACGAAATGAACTCCACTTGGACTGGATGGACCGTCTCAAATAGTGGTCTCAATATTTCCAACTACGACATACCGTTCCCATGTGAGGAGACAAGGTGCAAATGGACATACAGAACGGAGATGACAGCACAGCTCATAAACAATCCTGGACTGACGATATCCTTTAAAGATCTTCGCACTATGCTCTTGGCCGTTCAAATTCTCAAACCAGACGACAGTTGGGCCAATAATAAGACTTTATGGCAGGATACCAAGGTCAAGGCACATGAGTGTAGCTTATCACTTTGTGCGGCGGCATATAAATCTAACGTTATGGACGGAAAGCTCAACGAAAGTCTCAATACGTGGAATAACAGATCAGCAAACTCATTTGAGAATATTGCTTGGGCTAACAGTCACGAGTACACTGTGTACCAAAACTACTCGCTAGACTTGAGAAATATCAAACGAGCAGACCTGCAGCTGTTCATTCCCGATGACAAGGAGGCAGTTTCCCTTGGAGTCCAGGGACAAACGTTCAACATTTCTCAGCCCACTATTGTCGGCATGATTCAAGAACTGATGCGAGGATTTGGCGCGCCAACTCCCAGTTCGTTGAACAACGACCGCAACAATTCCATAATCACGTACACAAGCATATACAGAAGCATAGGAGATTACGTTCCTCCAGACTTTGCTGTCGCGTTATCAAAGTCGAAAGACTTTGGTGCTACGTTTGGAAACTTGGCGACAAGCATGTCAAAATGGATGAGGGATCGAGCATCGGATGAGCCGGCTGCATATGGGCGAGTGACTCAAAGCTTGGTTGTCATTAAGATTAATTGGTACTACATCATCTTGCCAGCAATTACGCTCGTTATGGGATTGGTGGTAGTTATTCTGGCGATTATCGACACGACGCGAAAAGGACTGCCTGTTTGGAAAGATGATATGCTCATGTCCCTTGGCTATGGAACTGATAAGGCTCTACATACCAAGCTTGGGGAGGCTCAAACAGAGAGGGAGGCCTATAGCATGGCTCGAAAGACAAAGACCTTTATGAACAACGAAGGTGGAGTACGAAAGTTGACGATTAATGAACAGCATGACTGAGTTGATAGAGGATGGAGGGTTGGTCGGTAGGGCATAGCACGCATCGGAGAGCGGATGGTGTTGCGAAGCGGCACTTTGGGCATTGTAAATATCTCATGAAATGTATTTTTTACAAAAGGAAAATTGATCATTTACTGGAACAGAACGTACTTGGACAATATGCCAAATCACACGGGATTCTTTTCGTATGTCGTTCCATCTCCAGCGAAGTGTTCTTCACAGGGATTTCAACCTCGGGATAATATCGAAATTTATTTTGGAAGATATAGAGGAGATATAGTTATACCACGGAGATTAGAAATGGAATACGCCGTATATGCGTAGTTCGGGAATTTGTTCAATGCTTTAGACCCCGAATGAGGACAGAATCCTCCGGGGTCATAGCTTTCCCGGGAGCTATTGTAAACGACTTTCCTGAATGGGATACGCAAATTGATTCTTGTTTTCGAGCTATTGGATAGCCAAGACCACGCTAATGCTTGAATCGTGCAATATTCCAAATATGATATGACTGTTGGAAGCGCCCACCCCGAGCCTTGATGAGGAAGAGAACCCATACTTTTCTTTTTAACTCCTATGCCTTTGTTCCAGCAATGATTTTTTTTTGAATAACTCCCCAGCACCGATTTTGCACCCAAGTATTATGTGGGCGAATGATGAACCTCTCTGGCATGAAGGGAAATTTCGCTCTCGCTCTCGGATTCGTCTAGAGATAGAGACTAACCAGAACAGGGAAATATTAAACTCAACACACGTATTGACTCCTTCCTATTTGAGATATCAACAGAAGTTTAACCAACTTTTAAATGAACAAGATGCTCAGCTGGGTATTCCCGTGCAACATGCGTAAAACAATGGTCGCCGATGAAAATCAGAAGACGATCATGCTGCTTCTGCAACCCCTCAACGTAGATCTTTGCATGCTGGGACGGCTATTAAATCCCGATTGCAGGTTGACCTGTGCTTTGAAATGGATCAGATTTCGTCATTGGTCTGAGATTCGCTTCGGTTGAGGGGCTGACGTCCTGGATGGAAATGGGGCCCAGCCGTCGGGGACCTCGGCACGTATTTTATCCTTCACCGGGGCCGTATGAAGCTTAGCACAAGAGTTTTGACTATTGATATCCAGAAAAAACCCACGCATTGCCAAGTACGGGAATAGATCAAATAACAGTTTATAGAGTCGGTACGGAGTAAGGGCTCACTTCATTAGGCTTACCCATGAGGGCTCTCGGATGAGATCACCCGCATTTTCCCTAGTCAAGATGTTGATTAATCATGATTAGATCAACAAGTTTCGAGAATGACTAATGGGCGGGAATTATGCGGGCATATTGCCTTTGTGTTTCTGTGAACCCATCGCAAACTGTTGGATGTGGGGTCCGGTGATGACCATCCGCCGAGGAACGAAAAATAAATCGAGACGGGCTCTAAACGAGTCTCGCATAAGCAGCCGGGGGCGCCGAGGCACTCTAGCTTTCACTTATTCTTCCTCTCAGCCCTATATATCGTACGAGTTCAAGCCAAGAAATAGGCTAAAAGCTGGTTTCAAGAAACTCACGTGGGAATTTCTAGAACCGCATTACGCGGGAGGGATTCCTGTTGCGGGATGGCCGACTGAGATCAGACGACGGGTAACCCAACGGAACTTGTGCAAACCCACTGATGGATCCACAATCTTCGAATTAAGTACTGCTGCCCCGGGATGAGGCAGTTCAAGGGTCGTAGGAATCGGGCGAGGACTAGGCCTCCAAGAGAGGTCACGGCAAGGATTCCCCCACAATTACTGCATTGCGATGATGATTTCCGAACACCTGCAAGGCACAGCATGTGGCAGTGTGGTGCTAAGTGTGGATCAATTGCTTCAGTGTCATAGAATTAAGGTTCTGTAGTGCAAAGTCAGTGCCGGGTAGTGCGAGATTGCATCTCGCCGAACACGTTACAAAGCCGCCTCTAGCTCAATGTAGATTAGACTGTATTTTGTGCTGTGAACCAGGGTTTGATAAGGGGCGTACACCCGTCACTCGAGGCATCGAGTCGCCTTTCGATGACCTTCTCGTGGTTGCATATTGGACGTTTTCATCCATTTGTGAACGAGTCGGCAGTACTCGCACAATGGATCTGACCACAACACCAGTAGTGCCGCCTCCAGACGGCCAAGAGTCGCACTTTGACGCGCCGTATAATTCCATCCAGATTGGGATGATAGCCGCCTTTGTTGTTACGTACTTCTTTACTACCTCTCTTCTCGGGCTGCGCTATTTTCAGTCCCTTCACCTCTCCAAGAAGGTTGAGATAGACTTGAGTAAGTCGATAATATTTGGTAGCCAACTCTTGGCATGATGATCAGGAACTTACCCATGTTCTTCATCATAGTTATCATTACTGTTGCCTATGGCGTTTCCTTGGGGTACTTTGTTACCCTAATAGACAGTTAGTTCCAAAAACTTGAAGGCGATGCTACTAGCTGACTTGGTCATAGTGGTAAATCATGGCTGGGGAAAACATATGTGGGATATCAATCTATCAGATTTTATCAAACTATTAAAAGTAAGTCGCATTCACTCATCACAAGTTTAACGCATGCTAAACCACATTAGCGCTTAGCCCCAAATACCACCACTTACATCATCACCCCATCGATCACCAGGATAGCTATGCTGTCTATATTGTACCGCATCAACCCCTCATATATATACCGGGGCATCGCGGTGGGTATCGGAATTTGCATCTGTTGCTACACCATAACGTTATCTGTCATCATTGGCGGACCTTGCAACATCTTAACAGGCCGTGAGATATGCCTAGAGGGAGCGATTCAGGCCCATGCGATTCTAAGTATCGTATTTGACCTGGCTGTCATGTTTCTGCCCATGCCTACAATCCATCACCTTCATCTCCCACCAAAACAAAAAGTCATGATTGGGAGTCTCCTAGCCTTAGGATCAGGGTGGGTTTCTCTTCTTTGTCAATATTTCCTATTGGCCCCAGCTAACTCTCATATAGTGTCGTCGTTTGCTCCGTAATTCGTCTGCCGTACATTATCACTATCAGGAGCCAAGGTGACGTGACCTATAACCAAGGCTTCTTAGGTATATGGTCTACTATCGAGATCAACCTGGGTATTATGTGTGTCTGCGCAACCAGAATGAAGCCACTATTTGTGACATATCTGCCACAATTAGGAATATTTTCTTCTCGATCACGCTCACGAAGGGAATCCTGGACAAAGGGGATTTGGGGCCGAACTAATGACCAAAACTCACACCAAATCCGAAGCATCCACGCAGATGTTAATGGCGTGGAATTAGAGAGGAGAGACATTCGCGTCGATCGCTCCTACAAAGTGGATATTGAATACACAGGCCGCAATGGAGGTGCGGGTGGGAGTGCCCCTGAAAGCATCAACGGAAGCACCAAGGGGATTTTAAATTAATGATCAATCACCTAACGAACATAATGACGCATTCTCTTATAGAAATTTACTTACTGTCTTAGATGTAAATAACCAAAGAAACACTATTCTACCCGATGCGACTACGTCCAATACTTTGACATTACTTTCCCGTCAATGCTTGAGCAACCATGTATAATTCAACAAGGTTGTCTCAGCGGCTTCCAGCTTAGCCATTGTTGCAACTGTCACACATACTGGTCTTCTGACAACATTTTATTACACCAAAACTTGGACGCAATATACTTTCTAATCTTACAGGTTATAGAGATAGGGTCACTAGTTTCCGATAAAGGGCCAGGCGATGGTCTTAGAAACAGCTACCACACCATGATCACATATTGCACAAGAGATATTTAAATCTGAGCTGCATAAATTTAATTCCCATAGAAGGAGATAGAACAGTCGTAGTAACATGGCTAGAGTGCACTAAAACGTAACCTAGGAATATTAAACTATCATGAATCTTAAAGAAAGCCTTCAGCATCGCCTTGAATCAAAAATGGTAATGGCTAAGCCCAAATACAAACTTAACTATAGAAGAAAGTTCCAACAAAAGCGATTGCGATTTTCCAGCACCAAGTTCCACATAATCGATATAGGTAGGTTTTAGTCATCCACAGCTCATCCTCCACCATTATACCAAATCCTTCTTGTACATCTGGTGACGGTTATCGCGTCGCGCCATCTTACCCTCGCCCTCAGCATGAATCGTAAAAACGGTGTCCGGTGTTAGACAAGGCTCCGTTGTATTGCCTCCGTGGTTGTTCTGGGGATGGTAGTTGAATTCGTCGGACAAGTGCAGTCGGTTGACCAGCGAACGGTGGAAGGTTGCACCTTGAGGGATGTCGCGACATTCACCACGGTTGGGGATCCAGCGCTTCGGCACCCACTCCTTTCCATCAAATTCCAATCGCATGATGATGACGGGCAACCATTCTATCCAATGTCAGCACTGAATCCAACGAGGGGTCATGATATGTTAAGAGAATCGGTGACTTACCCAAAAGGTTCCAGAAGAGCACCTTGGAGAAGGTGCTGCCAAAGCCAAATTTGAGTGTATCGTGCATGAAGCTTTCCTTCAGGAACTGATCCTGGTTCTTCGCAAGGATATGAGCCTCAAAAATGTCCTTCGTCTTGGTCCTCCACTTTAAACCAGTAACGGCGAATTCATCGCCCTTCTTTTCCGCATGCGCCACCTCATCGAGCTGGCGAACCATCCAGTCAAGCGGGATGTCGCTCATCTGAATGGGCTCCTTGTCATTGGGATGGCTAGGCGCATCAAGTTTGCAAAAACCTTTGAAAAAGCTCTTCACCTTTTCCCAGGCGCTCTTGGGCTCTTCAGCAGGCTTCGGTGCAGATGGCCATCCGCCGCCGACATCGCCGTGGTTACCTGGGAACCAAACCTCTCTGACGGCCGTGACTCCAGTCTCTGGGACGGCATCGGTCTCGTGGCTGCAGTGGGGTAGAAACAGCGCGGGCCGGAACTTGACCCGGCGTTCGTCAACAGCAACGGCGTGTCTGATGTACTTTGCAGTCCCGTGGACGGGGATCTGGACGGGCTTCTTTTGCTCCAGGACCGCGACAGAGCCCACGCAATCCCACAGTCCCAAAAAATGGACTTGAATCTCGGTCGCTTGCTCGCCTTTCTCGCCGTGACTATTCAAGCGGCAGAATGTTCTTCTAAATGCATCAACGGCGTCAATCGCATTTCCGCAACCAAGGCCTTTGCCCTTTCGCAAAAGAGGTTCGGACTCTGACCATGTCGAAGCCGCTTGTTCAGCATGGCCCGACTCCAGATGTTTGCTGTCATCGTCCACCTGAAGTACTGGGTGTGGGTGGAACGTCTCAGGCTGTATGCCCTTCGCCTCTACCTCCTTTAGATAGTTTTGGTAGAGTTGGTATGCGAATGGGACCATTTCCTCGTTGCCTTTGCAGAGCAAGCCTACTTTGTTAATCATGGCGGACAGGAATCTCGCAGTGTAAGCACCACGGCTGAACCCAAAGACGTAAATCTTGGCGCCCTAGAATAATAGATAAGTATCAACGGGTTATAGCGGTCATACATCAGATACACATACTGGTTTGTAGTACTGCATGAGGAAGCGGTAGCCAGCAATGACGTGTGCGTCGAAAGTCCAACCGACGCCTTGATCAATGGCTTTCGCGACAGAGCTTTGAATGCCACCCAGGATCGTTTTGTTGACAGAGGTCTCGCCGACCACATATGTGCCGATACCAGCTGCGTCGCACGTTAGTTCATCGTGCCACGATGAAGACGGAGATACTTGCGTTGATAGTAGTGGAACTGGTCGGGGTGGTTGCGTTCCAACATGCTCAGAAGCTTGGCGACATTGGTGTCGCCATCAGTGCCACGGAATGTGTTTCCAGTACCGTCAAAGCAAAGAACAATATTCTTGGGGGTCTTGGTCTTGCCATCCTTGTCTTTCGCTGTACTGTGCGGCATGGTTTCGGTGTGCTTTGTGCGAAAGAATATGGTACAAGAAAAGTGTCGAGGCTTCGGGTGCACTCTGATGTGATGCAGGGCTTGGTTCAAAAGTCTTCCCCTTGAGGGGCGACACACTGAATTTATTATTTCCATGCTTGCAAGGTGATGATGCTGGATGAGTGTTGGCTGACTGAGGTCGAGCTGAACAGTCAAGTCGCCATGCTCAAATCGGGCAGCCAAATCCGTGTCCCAGATTAATAAGGACTTGACCATTGAACGCCTCGTGTAATCCTGGATTCTTGTTCCTCCTCTTCCCCTTGGCAATTGCAGGGCTGGACTCTCGCCAGCCAGCCACAGAAAACGCAAACACGTTTGGCTTCGTGCGTGTCTGGCACAGCCAAGCCACCACAGCCATTGCAGGCGAAATAAGCGGACAAACAATTCTCAGCGCTATTGAAACCTAGCTCCCGTGTTGCGTGCGGGCGACGCGTCAGAGTTTTGAATCATTCCTCTGCCGCGAAGCCACCATCAATAACCCCACAAACTATCGAATGCTAGCTCCCGTGCGGCAAGGTAGCCGAATCAATGTCTCTAAATCATTTCGCAACAGTGAGACAGGAGCCGCCACGGCGCGGCGAATTCTCACCTAATGGGTATAATGATCACGTGGACTGTGGCATTCCAACCGCGAGCTGAGGTAAAACAGGCGGGCTTGGCATTCGCTATCCGGAGAATTTTCTACGGTACCGGCATCTTGGGCTTTTTTGAGGAGAGCTGAACGGGGATATCACTCCCGAGTACAAGGGTCGCTTTGATGTGGATGCGAGGCAGGGGCAATCATGCTTTTGTTCAGGAGAGTGCATTACTTTTGCACAACTTGAATTAGACAAGTAGTGGCGCAGTCTTAAGAATTCAACCCCCTAGCTTGTTATTGCTTTTTTAGGTACCAACGTATCCAGACTCAGCGCATGACATTTTCTTCACAGCAAGTGAAATAAATGGAAGGTATATGTAAATAGTTAAATCTACTATTGATTTCGCCAAACTATCTATAGAAACCGACTTTTGCAGTAAAACAAAACCTCCATCTGATGATGGTTTAGGGTAAATGGCACTGAGAGTGGAGCATGCGCTACCACGATTCGGAGTCTATTACCAGAGCTAGACAATGATCATACAAGGAAATCATGCAATAATGCTGTATGAGATGGTAATGATGATGGTAAAACTAGCGAACCGTGTCGAAATGCACAAACATACTCCTCCGAATCTACGTCATTCGGGGAGATATTAACCGAAAACCCGACCCGAGACAATTATCCCGATGTCCGTTACGATTCAGGCAAAATAAGCATAAGTAAAGCCACGAAAATAATGCACCGATCTAATTTCCTTAAAGTAAATTGCCATTGTATTGAGAAGAAACTATGAAAGCCTATGGTATTTTTCTAACCGTTGTTGCGGTACCCGCCGCGGTCTTAGCGGTCTCTCTCTCTAGCTCCGATTTTTACATTGATATTGATGATGTCAGCGGTTCCGTCACCAAACTGCAACACGCTAATCTTGAAGACAATCTCAACTGGGTCAGCTCAGTAGAGAATGCACCGTGGCAGCCCTTGAGCAGCCGTTGGGGCCTGGGATACGCCGACCTGGGATCTGATACACTGCACCGCTATTTCTGGAATTCGCCGGAAATCAGCGTGGAAAAGAAGCAAGGCACGGTGACTGCTAAATACGTATCTGGGCCGCTAGATTTGGTCGTCAAAAGAACTCTGGGGAAAGGCCCAAAAGGCAAAGGAGTGATGAAGGAGAGCTTTTCGTTCACAAACGTGGGTCAAGAGGATCTGAATCTAGCAAGCGCCGGACAGAGGGCTCTCGGCATCTACACGCCATTTAATGATCATTACACGAATACGACAGATGCCATGCAGTCGCGCACACATGCCCACGTATGGGCCAATGGCGGCAGCAACGCTTGGGTCCGCATGCAGAGAATGGGCGGCGAGGGTAGCAATTTGGGCCTTGTCGTCACTAAAGGGTCATTTATAGGATACAGCATCGAGTCTCGCGATCCCATAACCCTGTCAAACACTCGTGGTGTGTTTGTCCTGCACCCATCGTTACCTACACTCTCCCCAGGTCAATCGAGTACTGCGGAGTGGGTATTGTTTTGGCATACCGGCTGGGACGATTTCTTTACAAAGGCGAGAGCCAACTCAGACCAGTTCATTAAGTTTGATGTGACATCATATACGGTGACGGCTAGCGACAAGGTTACTATTGGAATGTCAGGTGGAAGTATTGACTCGAAGACTACGGTAAACGGAGAAGCCCTTGTTTGTGACAAAACGGCGTGCTTGTATGAATATACCGCGCCTGGCAGCTTTGGCGAGAAGTCGCTGAATATCTCGGCCGGGGGCCAATCATCCATCATTTACCTCAATGTTGTCCCCGAGCAGGACGAATTGCTCTCAGCGCGCGCCAAATCTATCGCAGAGAACCAACAGGTGGATGCCCCAGGCCAAGCGACAGACGGCGCCTATGCCGTGTATGATAACCAGGCCAAGCTCATTGCCTCATGGGACACGAGCTCCGACCGCACGACTGGACGTGAGCGTGTGGGCATGGGTGTGTTTATGGCGCGATGGCTGAAGCAGCACCCCGACGCAGAGCTCATGACGTCGCTACAAGATTATTACACTTTTGTATCGACAAAGCTTCAGAATGATAGTGGCTATGTATTTGATAGACCGGTGGGTACTGGACAAAGCAGGTTTCGTTTGTATAATTGGCCGTGGGTGATGCAGCTACACCTGGTCATGGCCGAGCTTGATACGCAGACAAATAACTCATTAGATGCTAAGACACCCATGGACCGGTTCTTACTCACGATCGACAACTTTTACGCCAACGGTGGCAAAGACTTGTATGCCATTGGTCTCCCGATACTCGAGGGGCTACGGGCGCTCGAGAAGCGCAACGACACGGAAAGTCTCAAGCGCGTCGAAAAGCTATTTCTGGACCATGGAGAGGAAATCGCAGCCAACGGACTTGACTACCCGCCCTTCGAGGTCAACTTTGAACAGTCGATTGTAGCTCCTGCTGCCATCACATTGCTGGAGCTGTACCGCTGGACCGAGGACGACAAGTGGCTGAAGGCTGCCAAGCCACACCTCGACATTCTACTACGGTTTGCTGGCAAGCAGCCTGACTTCCATTTACACGACATCGCGATTCGGCACTGGGACGGGTACTGGTTCGGCAAGGATCGGTTGTGGGGTGACACATTCCCGCACTACTGGAGCACACTCAATGCCATAGCGCTGCACCACTATAGCATCATCACAGGAAACGAAGGTTACGCGAGAGAGGCCAAAGGCATCCTCCGCGGAAATCTGGCCAACTTTGAAGCTTCAGGCACTGCTCACTGTGCGTGGGTCTACCCACTGTCAGTCAACGGTCGGCCGGCACACTACGCCGATCCGTATGCTAATGATCAGGACTGGGCCTTGGCGCATCTGTTGCAGATTGAGGCCGACGTTTAAAGAGAGTGTCAAATCAACAAGGGTGATACTAGAGATTTATGGATGGCGGTGGAAACAGAACTCGATTCAGCCGAAACAACATCGTCTGCTGTTGGTCATGATGGAGCTACATTGGCGAGTAACTAATTTTGATGAATCAGGACAAAGGAACTGGTGAAAGAACCTCAATTTTCGGGTATAATTGTTTCACATGATTCCACCTCCACTGTCCCAAAAGCCAAGTGAATTGGGAATAAAAGAAAGAGAAAGAGCTGTAGCCGAGGAGCACGCGGTACCTCTCCCATATGCCTAGCTTTAAATATGGATTTGATGGATATGAAAGCAACAGGCAAACAGAGGTTGTAACGAACACATTCACTAGCTCGATAACCCGCTAGGTGAAATTGTGCACATGTCCACACTCGTAATCAGACGATTCTGTTCTCCGTGTGAGATTGAACAAAATAGAATTGAAAGAAGAAACACAACTAGTGTGAGACAAAGAGTAAATACACCTATAAGCGACGCAAATATAAGTGGCGCTAATAAAGTCTTTTTCCTTTCAAGACACAGTACAGTTAGAAACTGGCTGGACGAAAAGTCTTCTACTTCTCAACAGCGTCTGTCAGCACGTTCCTTAGATTGATCGATCATCAGAGTTGTCAAATGGATCTGAATACATTTCATCCCTTTCCACACCTTCCGACTGAAATAAAGACCTTGATATGGAAAGCTGCTATTCGCCCGATGGGATCTGACATGGGTGGAATTCACAGTTTCACCGTCTTGCACCATCTGGAAGCAAACCAAACTAAACACTTGATTCTCCTGAATGATGTCGAGGAAGAACACGGCTTTGATGAATTTGTCGGTACTGTCACGGAATCCGATTATTACGGCATACCCAACCAGTCTGCGTACTTGCAAGATTCCGGCCTATGGAAAGCCTGCCGGGCCTCTCGCAATATCATTATCGATTTCATCAGCACAATCTCAAAGGTGCATTATGTGGAACATTATAAATTCACAGCACTACCAAATGGTGATGAGGAATGTTGGAACCTTACACTTTGTCCGTATCAAGATGCATTAAGGTTGACACTTGAATCGTCTCGGTGGAGCAAGTACATGGCACTGCCATTTTGGGAGTCGATTAACGATCTCGTTGTTGATTTTGACCCTATTTGGAATTATAACCTAGCAGACTGGCCTATTGACGTGTTGGATGACATGACGCCGCGAGGCATCATCTCCTGCATGGTGAGAAGCTTCATGTGTGAGCCAAGCAACTGTAAGTTCATTTGGTTGATAGACAGAGGATATGGACAAGCTCGCGCATCATCGCGCAAGAACCAGCCCACTATGTTTTACGACCGCGATGAAGAATATGTTGAAATTGAAATTGAGAATTCCCATCAAGATGTCCGGTCAGCGGCTTATTTTGTTCATAACTTGGGCGAGCAAATCAGTTGGTTTTATGAACTTGGGGGAGGGCCAAGAGATCGCTTGCCTATTTACAGGTTCATGGGTGTACTTAAGCCAAGAAGGGTGGTAAAGATGTCATATTAAAACGTCCAGAGAGTATCTAGCGTCTGATGAGATTTACCATCAAGGCAAACATGAAGATCTTCTCTATGTTTGTAATTAATTCAAAGGAGGCTGCGCTTCGAGTAAGCATTATGTGGCCAGCTGAACAACTGTCTATTCCTTTTGCCTCTCAACACTTTAAACCCACTTTGAAGTAACATGGTACTCTCATTAGCTGCCGCAAGACTGCTTGGGTCACGAGGTACACATACAAACGACTACCTAAGAAGTGAAGTTTGTGGCTATTGATAATTGACATGTGGGCAATTCAGGGCTCCTAGGTTGGAAAGAATCACATAGGTGTCTTGCAATTTGCAGCCCCCAATGACTACGCCACGCCATTGGGAAGATAGAGATTCACTATCCCGGTGGCCAATAAGACATGTCTCGCGGAATAAACAAGAGGCAATCCCCAATTTGTAGTTGAAGGTCATTTTCCAATTCAAGCACGCCAACCATTGATAGGCCCTCCTCCGATTTCCGCATTCAATTGCAACTAGAATGAAACGAAATATCCCCCTTTTCTTTCAACCATGGGCAGGCTTCGGAATTGTTACTACTGTAAATGATGTAAATGAATCCCGGCGATCCCGAATGTAAGTGCGACAAAAATGGTTAGCGAAATCTATTCCGCATTCCAGCGTTACTTGAGTGGCGTTACAAGCATTAGTATCATTCTTCGTCCAATTCGGATCGTCGGAGCCACTCTCCGAGTAAAGTATTTGTTCAAATCCGGCATGCCAAATCATTAGTATTTAAAGTCTGATATTCAACTGTCAATTTTTGACTCAGCTCTACTCCCTCAGTTATATTTTAGTGTCACACTACCAAAAAGACCATCTATTCATACACGAGTCCGACAGGCGTTATCATTACAGAAAATGAGAATTTCGACATCAATACTGACGGCCTTTATTGGCTTCACAACGGCTACGCCAATTGTGAACCTTGTCTGCCCTGACATTTCAGGCCAAGTAGGCATTTGCGGAGCCCCAAGTGATGCGCTCTGCTCTTCAAATGCAGACTGTGCTCTTGGCAAATTGTGCTGTCAAATGCCTTGTGGCCAAAAAGAGGTAAGCTCTACGTTCTTCACGAGTTGATTGTCGAAGCACATTAACATGGCAGTGTGTCAACCCCTAAAACCACTTACCAGTGGCAACATAGTCTACACGGAACACCGGTCCTCCATCCGTCACCTGCGGAGGGTATTATTTGACTATGAGGAAAATATGGTTCGCAAAAGGGGAAGACTAGAAAAAGCGCCCGGGGTAATAATATGTTGATAGCTTCTGATATGCTACCATATTTTTTCGCTGTCGCCGCCCAGCATTGTGCCAATGGTGCCGTCTCTCCTTGGATCCCGCGCTAACTTGGGCATTGCTTTCGGGTCAGTCGAGCCCAACTTAAGCCAGCCCAATTACAAGTGACGTCACTAATGTCTAGTAAAGGATCGATCGTGAGTGATGAAGGTTTTCTTCGCAGATGCCAGATGCCTCAACATGAATCTGCAAACACATCGCCTAGGCTCGGTTTTTGACAAAATCCCGTTCCGGGTCCATCTCCGCTAGATCATTTGTGGCTTGCCCTTCCGGAACGAGATAGATGATCGACATTATACCACCCCCAGTCTGGTAAGATATGTCTTACAAAACGAGGAAGCGGTGAGCACAAGTTTGCAATTGCCGATTATTTTCCAACGGCACTTATCCATAGCCTCTCTCCTAATTTATGTATTCAAATCTAGAGTAGGGATAGTCTGCAGCTGGTGTCATTTGTCTTGCAGGAAATAATTTCGAGGATAAGTGGAACTTTGGGGATTTCACCATTGGTAGGCCAACTGCAAAACTGAATTAAAGTCTGGTACTTCAGCTAGATTAGGCCTAAATAAGTCCCCTCTCGTTTTCATGGTGGCCCGATATTGGGATTACTGTAATGTATAAATCCTCAAAATCTTTAATCAAATATCAGAGGCGTCTTAATCGTGGCCCGAATCAAAACCGCAAATAACCCCTAGATCCCGATTGTCTGCACAAAATCATAAGCGAAGATTATCCCGCATTTTAGCGTCGTTTCTGTGGAGCTGCTAGTCTTAGTCTCATTCTCAAGTCTTATTAAGATCATCGATGCCACACTGTCTAAGCGAGGTATTGATTCAGATCAAGCTTACTAAGTGAGCAATATTTAAACTCGGATTGTGCAGTCTCAGTCTTTACCTTCGCATTACTCGTTAGGTTGAATGTCAGGGTTGTACCAATCATAAATCATTTGAACAAGACAAATCGTACAGGCGCACCGCCATTACCAACATGAGACTTTCAACAGCAGTCTTGGTGGCCTTCGTTGGTCTCACCATGGCAGCGCCAGTTGTGGATCTAATTTGCCCAAGTAATGACGTGGTGGGCACTTGCCAGGTAACTCCCGATAACTGCGATCCCGATGGCCCGTCATGCCCTACGGGGAAAATATGCTGTCCAAGGGGCTGCAACACACAGGTGAGCCTTCTTGCCCACGACGATTTGACGCTTGCGTTTTGTTAACAGAACAGTGCGTCGACCCCGTGAAATCGCCTGTTGGGGGCAACACGGCTGTCTAGGCGGGGCGACAGTTTTCTATGCATAACTTGCGGAGGAGTGTTTTTCGAGCATTTAGATACGGTGGCTTAATCATATGGCAGAGGTGGTCAAACAGGAGGAAGTAATAGCATAATGCTGGCTCAGGTGGCTTCATGCCCATATCACCTGACACAAATACCTCCCTCGCGAACTTCATACAACAGCTTCCCGTGTTCATAGCTGTCTTCGCGCTTTAAAAGCATAGGTCAATAAACTAGCGAGGGTGGATCAAGATCGAGTTCGTGTGAAAGGGTTGTACTCTGCTAGGTCCATTCACCAAAGTAATAGAAGTTCAAACTTTCAAAAACTCACATTTTTCGGTGTGTCCGAAAAGGTGTTTGTCGTTTATAGCACTATTTTAGATGGGATATATGCGAAAATGGTCCGATAATACAACCAGGCTACCAGAAATCGTGAAGTCTCCAATATCTCAATGTTGATTGCCGATTTCTATAAAAGAAGGGAATCTAGACCCAATATCACATAGATCTAGATGGCTTTCATCTGCCATAAATGGGATAGGATGTTGAAGGGGTGATTTGTTTTGAAGCGTAGTAGGTAAGTCCGTCAAGCCCATACGATCAGTGTCACTACAGCCTATAGGCGTTTGTGAGTCTAGTAGCTCGAAACCTATGTCATTAAAACCCGAATGAGGGGTGCTGCTTAACAAGCTGATATCAGTATACGAACTAAGACTGCCTTGCCGATGCCAACCGGAGATGCTATTCGATTCATCCGCACATATGGGTTTGATGGAAAAATTCGAATCTCCAATTAGCTCAAAGCCCATGTCGGCCGTTGATGAACCCGACATGCTGCTGAGATGGCCCATATCCGTGGGACTGAGACTGAATCGAGGGTTCCAATCTGGGATCGTATTCGAGCAATCCCCATACTCTGGTATGTTGCAAGAAGCCGCCCAAGCTTGTTCATCTTCTAAACTCATGACATTCAATTCCGAGCCCGACATCGCGCTAGCAAAGCTGGCATCTGCGTTGGGGTCGGGACTTCCTCGATGATCCCAATCTGGGACCTTCTGTGAACCAGCCATATATTCCAGGTTAGAAGAGATATGTCGAAAGTGGCCTTGGGCTTCGTCGAGTAGTGCTTCGAGCAGATTGGGAATGTGAACCTTGGTTCCTGTCTGGGATGTTACACCTTCAAGAACAGCTGAGGCAACAATGGATCCCTCGGTCTTCCAAAAGCCACGCATCATAGCAACAACCTCTTCCACTACAGTGCCTAGATGAGGATTTTTCAGTCTCATTGAGTGACCAAAAATTGTAGTCGAGATGTCGCACCACTGCTCTGTGGAAGTCTTGCTCCTGGCAACCCTTTGCGCTAAATTATGCTGCAGATCGAGCGAAATACCGTGTTTGTGAATAGAGTATTGCTCTTTCTCACAAGAATCGCCCTCAATGTGTATATTAAGATCATTTTCCGAGTCGAACCCTTCAAGACAATTGGAGCAGTGATCGCGATTCAAGCTATGTCTTCGTTTGATATGCTGTTTCACATCCGGAATTCTTAACAGTCGGAGATGGATACATTCTTGATGTTGGACGGGATCAACTCTGAAAAAAGGGCATGCAAAGAGCTCTCTTGTTTTTTCTATCATTCTACCACGGATGCTTAGCTCTTTAGAATTCCATTATTCGTCGTCAGAGCCATACTCATCAGAACCATTCATATTCTTTCGGCGTTGTTTCAATATTCCCCCTACATTCGAATGTCTTTTCGAGCGTCGGTTCGAGGGCATATCATCACGTCCCGCCCTGATTTGGCAAGTTTTAAAAGCTGTCTTTGGCCGCTTGGGAACTGCTTGATTGTCAGGAATCTGATTCTGCGTAAATCAGAGGTGGTAACGGACCAGCAAAATGCCAACGTTACCTGGAAACTTGGTGATGGTGGACGATTGGATGGCTGGCAAAGTGATCTGAACTTGATGGGTGGGTTATGTTTGCCTTGATGGGGAGAGTCGATGAGAGAACAAAAAGTCGCAAACCACAAGGCAGACGTCATTCATTTATGAGGACCCAAAATGCGGGAGATTAGCTGTTACGGAGTGGGCCTCTAACCAGCTGCATGGTACCTAGTAATGAACCAGCCTTGCTGGGCTAATGGAATACCTCATGTATGAGGGCCTGGGAATGACGGGGTAGGGCTGACGACATACCTGTCATCGCTACAGCGTCATGGTGGCCTGGGGAGGTTCGGATGTGACATTGCTGGTGGCACATTCCTGGGTATCAGATAGGGAGTCAGCAGGTACTAGAAATGGTCCATTGAAACATATTACAAACACCAATGTGCGAGGTTCGGGAGAGCGCCTTGACTAAATTCAAGGGTATGAGTGCAGATTAGTGGCTGACCGAGACCCATTTAATTACCTAAGATGGTAAACCCATCTACTCAATATAATACAGGGCACTGTGAGAGAAAGCACAACCTATTCAAAGATGCCCAATGACATTGTAGTTGAATTAGGAGAAAGTCTTTACACCTCTATACTTGACTATGATGATGGTCGATCAATCGCACAGGGCCATTAGAAGAAAAAATGTCAAAGCAGCAGCTCTCGTCCGTAAAACATTCCAACACATTGATAAATGCCTATACTTGTTCCGATTGGTTACAACTTTTGTCCATCACATTTGTGGCAGACTAAGCCTGTTGTAGGGTAACGCTGGCCTCATTTTCACCACATTTGTGGCAGCCCCACCCACTGTGATGTAACATCAGGTAGCCTGATTGGTTTTGAAAATCAGACAATGCAGGTCTACAAGGAGATCGATTTTCATGTGCTTGAAGATAAATAAAGGTTGATGTTCGCACCATATCCAGCTCACTAAGTGGCCATTTCCTATGAGTCTATGCAAACTCATTGTTCCCCCCAAGGCCTTCCAGACAGTTCATCGGATAAGCTCCCTTTCGAATACCCAACTGCCACATCAACATACCACCACAGGTCCACACAGACAGGGATAAAGGACAAGTTTAGTGACATCGTCCCAAGGCGACTTGCATGTAGCCGCCCATGCTGATGGATGCCTTACTGCTTGGGTGAGGGGTGGTAGTAGATAACCCACCAACCAAGCGTTGGGAAACGATGTTTCGGTTTAGACAGGGGTTGTCTGTTCGTATTTTGCGCAGAAAAGCTCCTAGTTTGGGCCAAAGCCAAAAATAGGTGCAGACGCCCATTTTGCATGCAATACTACAGTGTTTTGAGCTTGTCACTTGTCAGGGGAGTCGTGGCGACAATGGGCCTTCACGACTGTGACGACTTTGTGCGAGGCAAAGCAATAAGGCAGAATTGGTCGCCATGCTCCTCAACGTAGTTCGCAACTCTCCAAGCTCCAAGCTAGGAAGGCTAATGCATTTTTAAATAAAATGGTTCAATTCCTTGCTTTATCGTGTCCCAATTTTGCTCTGCTGTATATACCATGTCACCCGCCATGGCCCACCACGTCTCTGTGAGATTGCAGCCCGTCCAAGGTCAATTGGTGGGCATGGATCCAAGCTCCAGCCACAACCAAGCCCAAATTTGGGACGTATTTCTCCAGGGAAAATCTGGGCACGCGGCCTTGAAACAAAGGCTGAATTGTGCAACTGTTGCTAGTCGCCGAGTCAAATCCACGGCGCATTCTTCAGGCAGACCACAAGGTTCATCTCCGGCTTACACCAAGAGTGGGTTTTTCCCCTGTCCTGTCAGCATTGCTGAAGAGTAAAGTACAGAGCAGAGAGCTAATGCCCCGTAGGCCACGCGCCAGGCATTCTTACTGATCGGTCCATCAAAACTCAAGCTCAGCTAGCCGCCTCAATCACGCGTCGTTTCATTCTTGCACCCATTACAGGCGATGTGACCCACGTCTGGAACATTTTATGCCGATGCTCCGACCACGAACTTCGTGGGGTCTACTGGCAGACGTCAAAAACGCGTGCAGATGAGTCTTTGGGCGCAGTGGCAAACCGTCCCAGGCTGTCTTTTGAGCAAATCACGCTCGGGTCCATCCCCACTGGATCATTTGTGTCATGCCCTTATGGAAACGCTCATGTGTCTGGAGGCGGCCAACAGTGTGCAAGGAGACACTGTGGGCAAGAGCGAGCCAAGAAGCGACGACTAAGGAGTCGTCGGAACAACAACTCAAACGGTGGCGGGGATGGTGGGGACGATGATGATGATGATGAGCACCCGGAACCTGATGGCATATTGCCCACGGGACAGGACGAAGGCTCGCAGCTGTTTGCCTGTCCTTTTTTTTCGAAAAAACCCGCTCAAATACCAACGATGCCTGCACTACAAGCTTTCGAGGTACAATGACGCGAGGCAGCATATTGAACGAGTCCACACCTACCCAAAGTATCGGTGCGCCGTGTGCTACGCTTGTTGGGCTCCAAAAGATGAGGAAAAGTACAACGAGCACGTCCGCGCAGATGGGTGCACAATTGCGGCGCGGGCCGAGCAGCCCGAACCCAAGAAATTGGACTGGGGCGAGTTTGAGGCAAGAACAATCTGGAAAGGCGACACAGATCCCGCTAAGAAAAGGCTGATGTCGCTTAGCCAGCGTGATAAATGGTTCTGGACATACGACATGCTGTTCGGCGCGCCTCGCCCACGGTCGCCTTACCTTGCTGATCC
The DNA here is from genome assembly GCA_003031705.1 of Calonectria naviculata. Taxonomy (NCBI): domain Eukaryota; kingdom Fungi; phylum Ascomycota; class Sordariomycetes; order Hypocreales; family Nectriaceae; genus Calonectria; species Calonectria naviculata. The sequence continues at coordinate 28,581 of NAGG01000197.1, read as the reverse complement.
CTTTACCGAGTGTGTCGATTACTTGGATGGCCGATTGGCCTCCGACTTGGACGGCTTGGCAAATAGCGCCGTGACAATTAGCTTCACAGCACTCATGCGAGAGTATGTCACATCTGATCCCCTAACTGGGCCTTTGTTCAACACTACTGTTTCCGCTGGCGCTGTATCCAACGCCGCGGGGCAATTCCCAGCGACTCAGGCCCAAGGAGTGGTTGACAACCAGGGCCCCTCCCAAACTTTCACGGTGAACACCTCGCTAGGAAACGTGGCGTTTGGAAGTGATGCTGAAGCAGGCAATCGACCACAAGATCTAGGCGCTGGCAATAGCTCGATTCGGAGAATGAGCGAGGGGTCATTAGGCCATTATCCGAATGGCTATGGTGGGCCTACAGGCCTTGCTACCGCAATCGTGGACCCGTACCAAGTGTGTCAGCTCGCCCCAGGCAGTATCATCCCAGCACACCCAACCATAACAATTGACCTCCCAGGCCAATTCGGGCCAGCCGGCCTTGTACCATCGGGGCAAATGCAAACCTTGCGGGCCAATATGAGCCAAGATGAGATTTACGGCCTCCTGCCCGACTTGTTCCCAGAAAACAACGGGGTAGGACATGGCTGGGACGTTTCGAACAGGGGAGTTTCCACTGCTGCCCAAGCGCCCGCTACAGGCAACAGTCGGGTTGACAATGCTTGTCCACCGCGCACTGATTTACCAAGACACAGGAGGGCCCGTCCGCAATTGGATCACCCAACAGTCCTTGGGGATGTCCATTTCAGCGGCATTACCGCGGCCCATTTGCAGCCGTCATATGAAGCGAGCAATCATCTCCACCAAAACATGCCCAACTCTGCTTCACACACCATGCCGACGGGTCACCTACCCAACCTTGATCACAATTGCCATTTGAAAACCAGTGTAGGCTCCCTTCATGATCACCAAGCGGAGGACGAAGTGAGCAAAGGACTGCCAGCCTACATTAACCCATCAAGGCTTCAGCGACACCAATCGCTGCATTGGGGTGTAAATAATGGTATTTGATGGCTCAAGCGCCATCGCCACGGTTTAAGAAGAACCGAAAGGATTAGATAAAGTCCATCATCGGGCGTTCACGGTTATGGTTGCTAGATGGGTGGTATCTTGTGCATTACTTATCCTGACGTCTGCATCTTTTATTGTAGCCCATGAGTAGGGCTCGAATGAATATTAAGAAATGAATATCTGTGAATTTATGGGAAATAGAACATACCAGGGGATTTTGGGCTAATAGTTTATTTATTAGGGTAGTTAGGCTCTCCCATTCATGTTAATAATATGCAAACCACTCTCGAATAATTATTTTAATTAGGTCATATCCATATATAGATCACCATCATCATATCTGAATGACTACTTAAGAAAACAGATCAAGCCAGTTCTTAGCCATGTACTTGCATACACACACACACACAAAAGAAAAAGTCATTGCAACTCCGCCTTTGTCCTTATTTCCAAGGCATACTCCGAGCGGAATCTGTACGGCTCATTTACCTTTCCAAGCAGGTCCTTCAAGGTCAATTTCTCCAGTATGATCTGCGTTTGCTCGCCGCTCGATTGCGCCTCTTCCAAACCCCGAGTGCGCAGCAAGTGCGACACCAAACTCTGACCATGCCCTTTCCAATAATCTCGAAGCATAGAAATCTGCAATCCACATCCACTGTCCAAATATGGAGAAAGGAAAGCCTCGTTATTTGGAAACACTGTTGTCCATATTCGCTTCCATCGTGTGACCTCGCCGTAGTGCAACCTGTCTCGTTTCAACAGCATCTCCTGCTGGTATTCGTTTATCCCATCAACTATCCCATCGCCATGGGCTTCGCACGATCGACTCAGAATGTGACCATCTCGATCAAGAATGCCTGAGAAAGTTTTGCCACATCGGGGACAATAGGGCGGCTTCTTGTGATATCGACAGAGGTGCTTGATGACACCTTCGATGGACAGCAAGTCGTGTTTCAACAAACAAGGCTGGTATCTTTCTGGGTTGGCGATGTAGAATGGGCAGGCCAAGTGGAAGTAACCGGTGGGACTGTCTGCGAAGACGTGTTCAGCTTCAATGCAATGCTGCAATTTCGATGGGGAAGTCAAGCGTGGCTGACGGTCGGAAGTTCGAGCACGCTTTCGAGGCGGCAGACAGTTATTTGACGGTTTCACATATCGCTCAGAATCCACCCAATTTTGAAAAGCCTTGAATGCATAATTTAAAAGCTCCTTCCTTACATCATGGATCAATTCAGCGTCAAGCGCCGCAACCCCCTCTGCGTCGCTCAGGTCCTCGCTCTCGATGTCCGAGTCATCACTGTCAGATTCACCCTCACAGTCACTATGGCCACTTGGAGAATCTTCGCTGTCAGATGGAAACCATACGGTGGAAGAGTCTGATCGAAATCTCGTCCGAGAGGATTGTCTCGATTGGCATTGCCATAGCATATGATTACCAGAGCGACTTCGTTTAATTCCATTAGACTCAGTAGTTACCGATGTGTGCGAAGATTCACCAGTGGTTGTGGCATCAGTTAGTGTGGCTGCCGTATTGACCGTCCAATTTGGTTCAATTTGCGTCTTGAGGTTTGCAACCCTGTGGGGACCATCAGGACCTGGCCATATTTGAATAAGACGGCGCGTCATCATGTAATAAATTAGGATGTACTCCTTGATACGAAAAGATCTGTAAGGACGACTGACATTGGATCGACCGAGGCAGAAGGAAAATCTAGAGGTAGCTGATGATGAGTTTTTAAAAGGTCCAAGTTAAACCCCCGCTTGAAAGAACAAAAAGTGCACAGCGACATTTGTGACACCGCAGTTGGGGTCCAAAGAATTAGTTTCCTGCTCACGTCACAGCTGTGGTGCAAAACTAGGGCATCATACTTCTTACAGCGCACTCGTGCCCTGACCTGCAGCACCAAATGGCCCCCCGTAACCGTGTCTTCACACTTGGGCCTAAAAGCGAGCCATTTGTCGCAGTCAGAACACGCATGTGTTGCAATTTGCAGTCCCTAATTTCCCCACCCAATCAAACGCGCAGGCCTCTTACATCACCCTAAGACAAATTTGGGGGCCGAATCCAAAACTGTTCATTGATGGGTCTACGCATTTGCACAACAGGCATCTGATCGCTATGTCACAGAGTTAGTCGTGGCATCAGTGTGACACGTCACAGTGCTTGATCTTACGGCCACATGCATATTCGTTGAAAAGGATACCATTGTCAGGAATCCTCATTTATCTGGGTATTAATGGTGCCCAGCATTTGTCTGATCATTTTGCATGGCGATGCAATATCACAAAGATATGAGGCATAATATGTCGGTAAAGGGGGACGCACGAGGAATGATAGTAACAGGCCACGTCGGTATTCGGGAGTTCAGAGATGATGTATCCACGACTTTCGGATATTCGGAGCTTCCGACCGATAGTGTTCGCATAGAAACCACAGTCTTGCCCATTGTTTTGGCCCCGCAGCTAATACAGAAGCAATTGAGGTTTCATCCCCGGGCGCTATGGGCGGCGATAAAAACAAGTCATATCAGTGAGAGGCGATACTAATGATAAGATTTAGGTTTATTGCCCCCGGCGGTGCCTCTTGTTTTGATGCACAGCGCTATTGGCGGGGTGGAGCACTCTCTCTTACGGTGCCACCCTGGTTACGAGGCTGGCATCTTCACAGAATATTAGTGCAATAACCGTCGAGACTACGTCAACATATACGAAGTTTGACTCTTCATTACCAGCTTCTATCACTGAGCAAAAAAAAAACATATCGAACACACCCGTCAGGATCACCTGGCCAAGCCACCCAACCAAAGTCGAACTACATGAAGGCATCATTGCCACTTATGCATCAAATGACCATTGGTCAATCTAACCCCAATGATATAAATCATCACTAAAATTCGAAAGATGAATACCCCACTCCAGACCATGTAATCTTACAACCTCTTGCCAAGCATCCAGAACTTCATCACTCAGCTCTGGAACTTTGTCCTCGCCCACAATCTCCAAGCAAGGCTCATTCCATTTATATGAGTTTTTGACAAATATGACTCCCATTCTCGCGATATCTTCACATTTTACATCCGACACTTCTATCTTGGGCATACGGATAGTACAACGCGCCAAGGCCAAGGCAAGCTCGTTCAAGGTGGCCTAACAAAGGTTTTTCGTCGGCGGCGTTCGGACAAAGTCGAGTGCAAAGTCTTCTACTGAATCTGGGATTTTTTCTAGAGTATCCGCAAACACTAGAGTATTAATTTAGAAGCTTATTAGTTTTACCTAATTTGGTAGTTCTTTGTCGTGCTAATCTCCCCCAGCGACACGAAATACTCTTCATATCCTCTTGAATGCCTTGCGTACTCTCTTGGAGTTGAGATGCGAAGTGCTAAGATAACCAAGGGCTCCTGGTGAATTGGAAGTCGTGCAGGAACCAGAAAGAGCTGCCTGATAATTCTGTTGAGGACAAGATGGTCATCATACTCTTCAGGATTGGTTGATACGGCAAGGTCGTGGGCAGGAAAGGTGAATTTGAAGTGGATAAATCGAACATAGTCAAGACGTGCAGCCGTCAGATAGTTGTAGGCATCAGATGTCGCAAGCTTTCTCTCCGTCAGGTGCAATTGCCGAAATAGAAGTGGTTCAATGGCTGTCTGCCATTTACGAGAGATGGCAGTGTAAGCAGCGATTGAATTCTCAGGGCTGGGATCGTAGCTGGGCAGTACCACAGAATGCTGCTTGTCAAGGAGGTAGGTCACGATAAGAGGCAATATCTCGGAGCGAAGTTTTTGCATAACGGGTCAAAATTAGAACGCAGATAAATAAACCACCAAGAACTATAACATGTAGCAGTTGCTGTAGATACAAAGTAGTGATGCACAAAAGACCAACGTGGCAGAAACATAATCTCTCATTGAGCTTGAAGAGGTCCAAGCGGCGGGGGCGGCGCAATGCTTAGGCAGTGAAGGATTTATGAGTGGGTGGCCGCACCACGTTACGCTCCACTAGCAACTGTGGCAGTGACAGTAGATGAATATCAAGCGAGCTTCACGGAATATAAGCCAACAGCTGAATATTTCACTAGCGTTGTGCTGGGCATCATCGGAATAAACTCATTGCCCATTCAAGGGGGCTGCCCGTCAAGAGATGCCCTAGACTCCTCCCAACTAATCGGATTTCAAAAGACTCTTGCTAGGAAAACAGAGATTTACAGCACGAAGAGAAAGGTTTAAAGAATATAGCTATAATACCGTCGAGTGACATTTTCAATTCCTTGGCGGCTCAAGATCCTGCTTGATTGATCTCTCCGACCCAACTCCGAGGTTGTGATACTCTAGATTGCAGTCGCCGCCGTTAGCGCCGAAGGCTTCTTAGCGGCCAAGTAAATCAATGGTACAAAGATAGGCCTTAAGCTTGCCGTTTCGGGTTATCCCCACATCCCCGCAACTCCATGTTTTCATGGGGAGCTATCTAGGTCCAATCTCAGTGTCTGTGGGGAAGTAGTAGCAGGGGGTCTTGTTGTTGTGAACCAGACGTCAAATCATAGCTATCTGTCCTATGACATTCCAGGCTTATTCATCATTGGGTGAACCGGGCTTTTGTACTAAAGAGACTACGAAACCATAAGAAGGGCTCGCACCCTCTGACCAGATTGATCTTCATTCTAATTAATGCCTTTCTCGAGAAGCCACTTTGGCACATGATCTGCCAATTTACATAATGAACGAAAAGATTGATCCTCATCCTGTTCCGGAATTTCACAAAGCTCAAGATGGCCAACAAACCGGTGATATCGGCAAAGCTGAAAGTCTTCATAATGGAGCGTCAAATACCTATGCCAACGAAGAAACCCACCGAGGCTTCAAACCGCGCCATTCTCAGATGATTGCGCTTGGCGGGGCCATCGGGACTTCGCTCTTTTTGGGAACCGCCCAGGTGCTGCGAGTGGGAGGACCGCTGTTTCTGGTCGTCTCCTATGGCATGTTGTCAATTCTGATCTACTGCGTTGTCACCGGTATTGCTGAAGTGGCCACCTACCTGCCTGTGCCTGGAGGGACAATGGCCTTCTACGGCCACAAGTACGTATCGCGCAGCGTGGGCTTTGCCATGGGCTACCTGTACTGGTACTCTCTCGGAATCCTCTTCCCCTACGAGCTTGTCGCGTCGACACTGCTCATCGACTACTGGAATCCGTCCATCAGCCCTGCGGTATGGATCAGCGTCATATACGTTGTAATCGTCCTTCTCAACTTTCTTCCAGTGCGATACTATGGAGAAGCTGAGTTTTGGAGCGCAGGGATGAAGATTATTTTGATCCTCATTTGCATATTCCTCTCCATGGTGCTCTTCTTTGGAGGTGGCCCCAACCACGACAAGCTATACTTCCGATACTGGAAAGACCCTGGACCGGTAAATGCACATATAGAAAGCGGCGGTACTGGTCGGTTTGTTGCATTTCTGCAATCTGTTGTGCTGGCTTCTTTCGCCTTCGTTCTGGCGCCAGAGCAGCTCATCGTAACGGCAGGTGAAATGCAATCGCCACGTTACAATCTCCCGCGTGCTGCCAATCGCTACATTTGGCGTCTCGTCATCCTTTTTATGCCGAGTGTTGTCGGCATTACTGTCGTTTGTGCGTCAGATGACCCTCGTCTTACTGCAGGAGGGACAGCCAGCTCTCCATTTGTAATTGCTGTTCGGAACGCCGGTATTCCTGTTCTTGACAGTGTCATCAATGCCATGATATTATTGTCAGCCATCACTGCAGGAAATGCCTTCTTGTATTCTGCGTCTCGTAACCTATATTCACTCGCCAAAGCTGGAAATGCGCCCGCAATCTTTAAAAGATGCAACAGCTACGGACTTCCCTATTTTTCTGTTGCTATTACGGCATGTCTTGGTGTTCTTGCATATCTCAGCCTGTCTAATTCCAGCCTGACTGTCTTCAATTGGCTCATTAATATCACCAATACATCCGGGTACATCAGCTGGATATGTTGCGGCATTATATATATCAGATATCGCAAGGCAATGGAGCACCATAAGCTTGAATCACCATACCACTCTAGAACGCAACCTTGGGGCATTTACTTGGGCTCTATCGCGTCTGTAATATTGCTGTTGATCAATGGTTTTACGGTCTTCTTCCCTTCCGAGTGGTCCGTCGGCACTTTTCTCACAGCATACGTGGGGATTCCCGCATTTTTGCTTATCTATTTTGGCCACAGGATCTACTACTGGAGTGATGAGTGGGCTAGGAAGCCTGAGGATATCGACATGACAGAAGGACTAGATGAGGTTCTGGCTGCCGAAAGGCCACCACCGAGTAGAGGTTCGATCGCTCGATGGCTATGGATGTTGATAGAATGAGTGCAGCGATGTCGCACAACAAGTCCTCTTGCATGAAGTCAATAGCAAGAGATCAAGAATTTCGGGATAAATAAGCGGAATTGATAGCGCACAATATGAGTACTTAGACTACTGGAGTCGGCTTCCGCTTCTCCGCTTGCGATTAATCATCCGTGTTTATAAAAACTGCTAACCGAAATGGAGTTAGCACAGCCGTAACGCCCGTCAATAGTCTCACGCGCCGTCTGGCAATCCGTCTCTGAGCTAAGACCGTCGAGACTCAGAATCAACCCTTGGTGTGATTAAAATGGGTCTTTAATGACTTGCTAGCCCCGTGCCAGCCTACGATAAGCTACAACGACGAGGGCAAAGAGCCCACAACCCGACGCTATCGGGTCTCAGTCCCACAATCAGGATAACCATACCTTTAACTCAACCAATCGACTCCTGTGCTAGTACCCTAAACCCGATCTAACGAATATGCTAGATACTAGTGTCAAGCAAGGCGTTTTTCAATCATGTGAAGCATGGCAATGACATAGATTCTACCCACCCGTAGCCGGTCGCGCCGGCAGTCTAGCCATGGATATTAAAGGCCAAGTCCCCCTTGTTCACAGGGACGTAGCAAGGTCTGACCATTCTTAACATCCTTTCCATATTCAAATCCAGCTCGGTCAAACGCTTAGCAGCCATGATGCGATTTGTGACAACGTCGATTCTGCTGCTGCTTAATGCTAGCCCATCTCTACAGCTTGAACAACCAGCCACATTGGGCATCAGATCGCCAGCCGCCCTTGACAAATTGTACCCATACAAGATTTTCGCCCGCCAGGATTGCGATGGCCAAGTGTGCGCTGACGTCTGTATTCCCGCCGACGCAATGTGCTGCGATGTGACGGTCGGAATCTACTGCGAGGCCGGCCAAACCTGCACAACAACAGACACTTGCATTGATGATGGCTCTGGCAGCAGCAGCAGCAGTGGGTCTACGCCATCGTGCGACAGTGATCAGAAAGTTTGTGGTGGTGGCAAGTGATCCTGAACCATTGTTGTTTTGGACACCTCACTGATTCTCCCTCTTCCTAGGCTGCATTTCGAGCGAAAACGATTGCTGTAGCGATGTCACCGGCGATCATTGCCTGAACGGAATGAAATGTTTGTCAGCGAGCACTTGCGACGATACTACCGGCAACGGTTCTGGGAATAGCGGCTCATCCGATAACTCTTCTGGCGATTCTTCGGACAACAGTTACTCGGGAGACGACGAATCCTCGGGTAGCAGCTCTGCATCAGGGAGTAAAACTTCGTCTTCTTCCGGAAGTAGTGCATCAGCAACTGGCATTTCGAGCGATCACAAAGGGTCCGCGATTTCTGTTGCCCCAAGTATACTTATGATGTTTGGCGTCATGTTGGCACTTCTCTAAGATAAAAATGGCCATGGGCAATCTAAAGCAGACGTATAATAACATAATAATTCACAACGTAGAATCATTCACATTGCTGCCCTCAATTAAAATGTGATCCGAATTAATTGTGAGATATGTTGATGGGCGTTCACTCCCTCCTACTGTAAATGGAGAAGCACCCACAGGGGCCTGTCCCCTAGTCAGCGATCCAAGGAGCGGCTTTTCCGCCATGAACGCAGACACCACTCAACATTGGTCCCGACCCAACTCTCGTTGAAGAAAAATGCTGATATAGTGAACGATATGCGATGAATAATCAAATCCACGTGGTTCTCCAAGTTTTTTCAAGTGATTCGTTTGGGAAGGAGAGCATAAAGTCTGCAAGGGGGCTACGTCTGTTCTCCGCTGTTGGAGGTCATATCCACATTTCCCCGTAGTCTCGCCAATTTTTGCTAGAGCCAACATCCAGCCGTGATTGTGCCCAACATCCAATCAAGCAGCCTCTTGGGAAGACGAAGCGAGATTTAGGCTTGTGCTTATTTCCGGGGATGACTAACCGTACTCTGTAGGCATTAACCAAATGTCTCAACCGCCCTGCTTCGATCCACTGTGGCTCCTTTTCTAGAGGCTTTTGCCTCCTGTTCACTAAACAATTGATGGGACTCCCAATCTGCATTCGTGCCTGTCACCCCTATTCTGAAATTTTCTCATCTTTCTTCATGATCATGTTAGGCAATTTCTGTCTGCAGTCTATCATCAGTATATTAACAATATTCTGCCTTTTATTACTTCCACGTATCCTTGCAAGTGACCACTCCTTCAATCTGGGGATAGCGGATGTGACCAACTTAATCGGCGCCAGTGAAGGCTGCTTTGCGGCCTTCAATGCTGATGTGGCCTGTTCACCAATGCTCGAAGGGTTGATCGAGTATCCGTATCTCAATCTCCAGAGATCAGACCTAGACGAGATTTGCACAGTTTCATGCTTGAAGAATCTTGAAGGGCATCGCGATAAGATTCAGTCTAGTTGCGACGGGGTTGTCTACATGTCTTGGGATGACACTACTTTCAAGCCCACATTGCTAGTGGAAACCGCCATCCTCAGGTATAACATTGGATGTCTCAAGAGGAGGTTGGTTCTGCCCATTTCCCAAACTTCAGAATACTGACAACCGCCATCAGTGATGACCAGTATTGTAACAACTTGTATGAGCCTATGACAGCCGAAGAGCAGGATGAAGGCTGTGTGGAATGCGACATTAAAGAGCATTATGTCAATGCGCTATCCCCAGTCGCGATTAGCCCGGCCGAACACAGATCAATGTATGAGTCATCGACTTTGAGCTGCGGCTATGAGGGACCTGAAATTACCAAGACTGTCACAAACTTGCATGTTTATGAGTTCGTATCATTAAATCATGCACAATCACTTCAAATTGGCTGATGAAATTTAGGCCAAGTTTGATTCCATCACATGACTCAGCAGCTATTCTTTCAGAGAAAGGAATAGATTACATGCCGGTTATATATTCAGAGGAGGAGGGCAAGTGGATGATGTCCCCCTCAGCGAATCTGGGTGAGTTTCAGTACGTTATTGCGAGAGGCAAACTCCTTCCAGTCACGGGATGTTATAATTCAGGTTCATTGTGTGTATCGAAAAAGAATCAGGTCTATGTTGTAGCGGAGGGTGAAACATGCAAACCTGGTGACGCTGCCTATTTGCTGAATGGTAAAATGGGACCATTCTCTTGATCATTTTACAAATTGAACATATGTGATCATGTCTACACACTGCAAACCTGTACTTAATCAATGTTGAGTCGGGACCTTTCCTTCAATTGATATTCATGAGTACTTAGGTTATCATCATGTATTCTTTGATTATTTTACCCTCTAATTAAAGTAATTCTAGTCATTGTTAAAACATTGAGATGACAAAACTTGGCCAGAATCCAATCTGCTCCGTTAGCTATAGGGTAGTTGTCGCCCCTTGCTGGTCGCCTAAAACCACTGCTAGTCCAAGAAAATTACGTTCGCCATATTCGTGAATTGATATATACTGGGGCCATTTTATTACGGTTTCTGCTTAACAGAGATACTTTATGCAAAGATGGTGAATCATTTTGTACGTGATTACAATGGTAGATTGAAACATCGTTGTGGCAGACCGGTCATTGCAGAGAAGATGCATCAATGAAAGGATGATATCTGTGTTTTAAGGGCCATGGGTATTGTAGCATGCTGTACAAGGTTTACCGTCAAAAGCTAGTTGGGTCGGCTCAGGCCACGAGAGCTCGAGGATTACACATGAAGATGGAGTAAGACTCACTGAATCAACCAAGCGCATTAAGAATTTTATCAGGAGTATTTTGCAAAATTATCCTTAAAATGGGAACACAATCAACATCAAATGAGGTTTTGTTATAGTATGCACATCAGCGGCGACAATCAATTATGGCTGCTCAGAGAAAAATTTGCCAGAGAACTTGAATAACTTGTGCAGGCTTTTCATATGACAAGGTCCTTGAATTACCTATGGCGCGGATCAATCCTACTTCCGTCGTCCCGTTCACGCAAAGATGGGTGATGTCATTCTGTACGGGCTAAGCCACCGCTGAAGCACTGTGACAAGGAAATACGGAAACGTGGGCTTGTCCGAGTTCGTTCCCAAGCGGCGTGGTGGGGATGAGAGGGTCAATACTTGCCCTGGGAATCCCTGTTGCTAGTCACTTTAACTAACATTTACAGGGGTTGTATTGATTCCGACACCCTCCCCCTCCCCTTCGCGAATGGCAGAGAGGGCGGGAATATCCCATATCCCGGCAAACCTGTCCCATACGCAGTGGCTTCGCGCTTCGGGGTCTGTTAACACCGGTCTACCTCGCCGTGCCCTAATAGATGGATCCACTTTATGGAGTTTGGCGGAGCTCATGAAGGCTTGGCATCTGCTACTAGCAGAGCTGCATAAAACAAGAAGCCGAAGTATTCAACGTGGCAGCAACAGAATCCCTTTCTTGCAACTTCTCTACGAGAAACAGAAAGCGACAGTTATCATGTTCCTTGACCGCAATCCCATCTTCAAAAGGTCCCCATGGCGGGTGTCGATGAGCCAGTGGCAACCTCGATGGAAGGCCACTGTGCTCCCCGCGATACAAAATTCAGTCCAACTGCTTCTCCTGTTACTAGGGGTCATGTCGTATCTTTTCGGGACATCCTTCAACCAGCCGCAAAGGTATCACGCCCTCAACATACTGGTTGAAAGCCACGATGACGGTATTGTTGGGGCTGCCGTCAGCCAAGCTGCCGCCAACCTCCAATCTGCAAGTTTCCCTGCCATGGATTTCAAACAAGCCGTTGGTGTCTTCAACAACAAGGCTGCCAAAGATGCCGTGTGCCGCAAAAATTACTGGGCGGCCATTGTGGTGCACGAGAACTCTTCCAAAAGCCTGGAGAGTGCTCTGGAGGGTTCTTCTGGTGGCGCCGCCCTCACTAGCAGCATTTCCTACATTTACAATCAGGCGCGTTATCCCACAATAGCGGACTCGGCATTGCTTAGCAGCCTGAAACAGATACACAGCATGGTGCGAGATGAGATCTTGCGCTCGATCTTGTTACAAAACGTCAGCGCTGTTCTGAACGACGACTCAGATGCGGCGAAAGCATTGATCAACCCGGTTGGGTTCCTCCCAGACCTGATCCAACCGACAACCCATACATCCCGAGTGTTCTACAACACCGTCAACATCGTCATTCCGACATTGGCACAGTTCTTCTTTTGTTTGGGCTTGAACATGGGCGGACTCATGAGTGGGTTCCTGCGAACTGTGAGGGTCGCAGACATCTATCGGTTTCGCTTTGTGGCAGGCAAAATTTACACTGTCATCATTAGCATTGTAGTTACTGGCTACATCTGGGCCTTCAAGGGCGACTGGGCAGTTGATGGTGATGCCTTTGGGAAGATGTTCTTGGTTTATGTGCTGTACATGGATATCCAGTGGCAGCTCCTCGAATCTGCCACTGGAACATATGTTCCCATGATGTGGATGCCTTACTTCCTTCTTATTTGGATCATTGTGAACGTTTCCAGCACAGTCTTCCCACTTGAGCTCCAGGCTGGCTTCTACCGAATTGGTTGGGCCATGCCAGCATACCATCTCTACTCTCTCTTAGTTTATGTCTGGTCTCAGTGCGCAAACCCTCTCAAAATCTCTCTACCAGTCCTATTCTCATGGTGGGTGGTCTTACATGTCACAGCGGTCTTCTCTGTCAGAAAGCGCTGCAACGACGCTGAAGCTCCGGGGTCTCCAGGACCACCAAACCCGGCCATCTTGTCTGCTGAAAATGATGCTTCAGCCGACACCATCAAAAGATGTGATTGAATTCGTCTAGATCAAATATGTACAAGTCACATTATGTATCTTCTTTAAACACAATCACCAGACCAAAATGTCCCAGTCTTCTTATCAAGGCACTGGCCTTCCTACTCCATAGTTGCTCCTATTAGACAATCTTAATAAATTAAATTTTCGTTTATGGTTTAAAGCACCCGCTATTTGCAGCCAGCGGGGCCGGCAGACCAAGCGATCATTCCAACGAACTTCGGAATTTCTACTTCAATTAATGCACGAAATGTATTCTGAAATAGGCCTTTTACCTTCCGAAGACGGCGCGCGAGATTCAAGGCAGAACAGGTCCTCAATCTCCCCTCAGCATACACGAAAACTATGAAGAGGAAGAAGCATTGGGCAGAATCTGGTAACATCAGCTGAATTACGAGATGCCGAGTTTTAGGTCGCGCAACTTGGTGGGTCTGATGCGGCACGTGACATTATTTGGACGAACTATGAGAAACAAACTTCAACACTTCATCACTGTAATTCATGCTTATTTAGACCCATGAAGGCGAGATGATGGCAATGCCTGTTATTGTATCATAATGAATAAGTCTATGGAAGTTTATGTCTACTCGACGGGCCTCATCCAGTCACCGGCAGAAACCGTGTTTTCATAGGCCTTGGCGATGTTGGAACGGGTGAGTTTCTCAGCATCGTGCAAATACTTCTCAATCTGCTCGGGCTTCATCTCTGGGCGGAAGTTTTGAGACAGATTGTCGAGGATTCGTTGCAGGCCAACCTTGGCCTTTGCCTGAATCGCCTCGACATCTTGCCCGACCAAGCGACCTCCACGCTTCCTAACCTCTCCCCTTACCATGACAGTATCCACATCAGAAGGTGTAGAATGCAACACCGCGGTTCCGAGTGGGAATGCCGATGGGCTCAGTGCGTTCTTCGTAGAGATGAAAACAATGTCAGCTTCTTTACCAGGGGTAAGCGTGCCGATCCTGTCGATCAGCCCGACGGCGTCGGCGCCATTGCGCGTTCCCCAGATAAGAGCATCACGAACCGTGAAGTTGACATCGAGGGGTACACCTCCCTTCTTGTTAACTTCGTTGTTATCAAGGCATCGCTGCAGCTGCAGGGCCAACCGCATCTGAGAGAGCAGGTCTGGAGCAACGGCGGCAGAGGTATCGATGCTAAGAGACGGGTTGAGGCCGTGGTCAATGCAAAGCTTGATTGGTGGGATCCCCATTCCCATCTGCATCTCGGTCTCTGTCGCAATGGAGACTTTCCCGCCAGATTGCGCGACGAGTTTGGCTTCGTTTGGCGTGAATGCAGCGCAGTGGATGTAGACGTGACCAGGAAGCATCAGCCCATTGGCTGCGCGTTCCTCAATATCCTTTGTCACAATTGAATTGACGACACCGCAAGAATGACTGCAGTTGAGGATCTGCTTTTCCTGCGCATACTCCAGCTCGGCTTTAGTGTAGCCGAATGGAACTGTGCCAGGCTGGCTCAGTGCCATTCCAACTTGAACTAGCTGGTCACTTGTGTTGTTCTCGGAACGCATCTTTTCGAGATGGGCAAAACGTGCTTCCCAAGACGCGTTTCCCGCTGGTGTTTCACCATACTGGTGGTCGCTCATTCCGTAGCAGTAAAAGGCCCGAATTCCGGAATCCTTCAACCCCTGCAGCTCGGCCTCCGCATGGGCTCCAGAGTGGAACGTCTCACAGGTGTCGATGATGGTTGTGACTCCACTGTTGAGGGCCTCAAGTGCCCCCACCAGGGCAGACGTGTGCATCTCCTCCACACCAGTGGCAGGAAGCCACCGCGTATAGGTGTTTGACAAGAAGTGGAAGAGGGATTGATCAGCGCCGATGCCTCGAGTGAGCGACATGGATACATGACGATGAGTGTCAACCATTCCAGGAATGACGATGCCATCGGTTGTGTCGATGACTTCGGCGTCCGTGTCTGCAAAGTCTGCCACATTGCCGACCCCCTTGATGATGCCATTCTCAACCAAGACTGCTCCCTTCGGAAAGTCGCCAATGGTATCATCCAGGGTAGCCACGTACCCCCCAGTGAACAAGAACTTGCCAGTCATTATGAAGCTGCCAGAAAGTCTCACGGCTAAGTGTTTTGAAAGGTAGATGAAGATGTGAATGAAGAGGAGGAAAACCGGTTTGGCTTAATTTTCATTCTTCATCTCTACGGTCTATTTAACATTGACACAAACCGTTCATGCCCAGACAACGGACTCCGTCAGAAACTCCGAAAGGCTTGAGCGGCATGTCAACTTCCAGTTTTGGAGTTTCTATGAGATTGACATTGACGTTTAACCTCCACTGCCGTGAACCAATCGCCCGGGCTCCTGTGGTCACTCTTAAATCCTGCGCCGTGAATAAACAACACATTTTGACATGGAATGGGTCCAATTGTAGTAGGCAATGAATCATGGTTGATTGTTTGTGGGTTCGGATCCTAGTAAGTGTGACGAATCACGAGACTCATTTTTTCGAGAATGCCGGCAATTTTACCCATCTTTGAAGGGCCCACTCGCGAAGCTTTCCCCTGCTTCTCGAAAAGCAGTGCCACTTTATCTGGGCATGGTGTGAGCCAAGACCAGACCCATGAATCGCCGTACAGACTGGAATGAAATGCCGAATCTGTCAGAATATTGGACATTTCATGCTCAGTTGTTCGAAAGGAAAGTCAAAATTGTAGCTAACAATAGATCTTGGAGGATACCAACAATGGTCGTTAATACTTAGGCCATACAGGCCTTATAAACCACGTCTTGCATATGTCTCGTGGATAACTGACCCCTTCAGACTTTGAAAAAAATGAAAACACTAACTTTTGTGTAACATATGTCATGGGGCGGGCCGCCCCTTTCGGCCCGCCCTCCGGCGTCATGCAGAAGTAAATATTGGGACTCTAAACGACTCGACCCTCATCCGGATAAAGCCCACGCCCGGACAAAGCCCATGCGGACAAAGCCCATGTTCGGACAAAACCCATATCCGGAGAAAGCCCACACTTCTGGTCAATGCTCACCCCTCACCAAAACCCCGGCTCTGGAGAAAACCCATTCGGAGAAAGCCCATCTCCAAGGCAGACTCACAGGATTCAGAGTGTGTCCACTCCTCGGAAGTGCTAAGTGAAAACCAGCAGCGAACGACCGAAGCTACCTACGGCGTCACCGCTGCCGAAAATGGTCCAACGACCCAATCATACTGTGGCACCCCGGCTCAAGTGTGCGCAATGTGAAAGAAGCTACTCTAGCAGCAGCCATTTGCGACGTCATGAGAGATGCCGTACGAGGTCGTTCCCGCGAATTCCATTGGACCGCGCTAACACGTATCAGATAACGGACAAAGCACTCTACAGTGTCCATATTGCACTATGCAATTTTCAAGAATGTACGTCTGCTCTTCGTACTTTTCGTGACCAATCATTAATATCAATCAAGCGACTTGGTACGTCGACACATGCGGAACTGCTTCGAGAATAAGAACAACTTGGCTTTCCCGCCTGTAAAACGCGGCCGAAAGCGTCATTCCTGTGACAGGTGTTCTCAGAAGAAGCTGAGCTGCGACTTGCTGAAGCCATGTACTCAATGTCGCTCTCGAGGTTTACAATGTAGCTCTCCGCAACACGATGATCTCAATGATGTCCAGCTGGTAGACGAGGAAAACTCGACCAGGGCCCCATTGCTGCTCCGTCTCACTGACCCTTCCGCAACGGGAACATCAGATGTTATAATCCAGGACCGATACGCAGGGAGCTCTACTGACAGTGATGTCTTCATGATGTGTATGCCAATTCCTTTCAATACTGACCGGGATTGGCTCTCACTGGTGAGAGAGACTGAAATAGATATGTTGAGCCCTGAAGCCCAAGGGGTTAGACTTGATCCGGAAATCTTTCAATTGCCCGAGAAGGAGGGCAATATGGAAGGAAATAGAGCCACTACACCATCAGCCATGTTGATCAATCGAATGGGGGAACTGGTGACGAGTTTGACCAAGACACATTCGATCATGGTCGCCACGGGAAAAGCGACTGACTCAGACTATGATCTTCAGCTCGCAAAAAATATTTTCACGGCTTCAAATTTAAACTACTTCACCTCGGTCTTTTTCCAGTACTTTTATCCTTATCAACCAATTGTCCATTCCACAACATTTCTAAATGAAATGGACAAGGTATCGGCTCCATTACTTTTGTCAGTCTTTCTTGCGGGGGCTTTAGTATCACCTCCTGTAGATGATGCTCTCTCCGCCCGACAATTTTACTATGTCGCTGAAGAGTTCATCTTCACCCATCCGTCAATGAAAGAAATTCTTGCGCCGAAGGATCGTGTCAATTTTTTAACTCACCACATGGAAATGCTCCAAGCAGCCTTATGCATTTTGGTCGTTCAGGTCACTCGAAACGACGAGCTGATTCGCTTTCGCGTAAGAACAGAACGACTTCCCCAACTTAACGCCGCGGTTCGAACCTCTGGTATCTTGCAGTCCAAGCACGTACAGGGCATATCTAGATATTCGGCTTCTAGTTGGAATGAATTCCTTCAGCAAGAATTAAAGATCCGGTAAGCATACATGAGTTATCTGGTTACGAGTGCTGATTGTGCGCAAAGAGTAGCGCATTGGACGCAGATTATAAATACCTTTATGATGATATGGTTCAATAGCCATCCCAACCTGAATATATCCGAAATGGTTGGAGATATGCCTTGCCAAAGGAGACTCTTTGAAGCAGAAACACCACTAAAATTCCAACAACTAATAACATTGGAAACTACGATAACCCACTCTCCGTCACTGGATAATATTATATCCTTAATTCTTCAAGATGCATGGCCTGGACCTGGCGGTGAGGAGTTTCAATGCATCAGACATGAAGTCTTATTTACTATCATAACTGGTAAGCCATGCCCCAATTCCTAGTAAAACTGCAGAACTCATAAATATCAGCTCTCAGTCATCAGATAGCATTGGCTAGAACCAATTGCCTGCTTCATACAGCTTCGAGTGCGCTTTTGCGTGCATGTAAGAGATGGAAGGACTTATGGGACGTGTTTGATGCCAAACAAGATAGCACCTCTGAACAGTTGCCAGGGTTTCTAAAATATGCCATAGAATTATGGCGCTTCAACGTGGCAGTGATAACGGTAGCTAAATCGGGTGACAATAGCTCCTCGTACATGGAAAACACTGCATATGACACGTTTGAAAATGTGAATGATTTTATCTACAAATATCTGAAGGGTTAATGGAACATATGAGACAGGGCATGGTCGAGCTACTTCACATAGCAATAGTCAAGCAATGAAAATAAGCAGTAAATTCCAAGTTAAATGAATGTAGCTAAACCCACGATCCAAATATGCCTCGCATAGCCCTAGATGTACCATCCACAGAGTTCATGGTTCAACTGTGATGTTGAATCACTGTTAGCATGTGACGTAACAAATGGCATCAATAGCTTTCAACGTATGGAATATCAACTTACTACATAGATAAAGCATGAGAAAAAGGATAACAAGATAAAATACCAAACAAGCGAATGTGACGATGCAAAATTGAACTCGATGAATACAAGACACGTAGGGCGTGTGATACCATGACTAGATGGCTTCATTGGCATCATCCTCGGCTCTCTTTTGAGGAAAGTCGCAGTCCGACATGCCACCGCAGCAGTTTCGGAATTCGAAAAGTTGCTCGGAGATGGAGCCAGCAAGGCAGTCATTGCCGAACTGGTTCACTCCCTGCAACAGGTTGCAGCAACGCAGTGTTTCGCTGTCGACCTCCATGCCATTAATGAAGCATTTGCAGGCTTGTGCAGTGGCGGCCATGGAGGCAATGCTGAGGATGGCGATCTTGGCGAAGTACATATTGGCTGAGGTGCGGTTGTGGTGTTTAGGTGTGGGCTGTAGTCTTGAAGATGTTTGAGATGCTGAGAGAATGATTCTAGATTACGGAATGGTGAAGATGTGCCAGACTTTATACATTCTAGACTCTGTGAGAGACTGCTCTCGAGGTTGATGGCCGACATGTCTCCACTACTCTAGAAACACACATGGACTAAAATTATCATTATCATCGCTCAGTCAGCCCTAACATGGAGTTGACCGGTATAAGCTTACACTGCAAAACTGCAAATACTTGGATTGAGGCCTTTCTCCTTGTTCGAGTACACTTCCGAATATTTCCCTTGCCTTGACTTTGGGTTCCTTTAGTGTAAAAAGCATCGCTCCGTGTCAAACTAGAGACGCGCATACATTTTTAACGGCAAGGTCGTTTCCATTAAACTTCATCTCCCATTTACGACGAATCTGACTTTGTAATTCAAGAATGTCGTGCCTTACAATGAGAAGAGACATCAGTCGTCGCGGATATTATTTACAGGCTGCCACAGTAATCTATTTTTATGAATGGAGGGTACATCGGACTAAGATCAAGGTATCTTCCTCTCAACTGCTTTTCTCTTGTAGGTACTCCCATATTATTTGAACATGGACCTTTGGTGGGAGTACTCCCACAAGCTATTATGCATACTTCATTTTCAGGAAATACTCAGTCATCATAAGGACATCATAGTTGTATGCTTGTGAAATGCTTAATTTACGGCAAAATGCCGATAGCCCGACGGCCCCCAACGGCCAGCAAGACTACGCAATCTACTGTGACAGGATGCAACCCAAGCCATAGGGCTGTTCTGCATAAGACCAATGATTTTCGAGTATATATATAACTGCATCGGGCATTCGGAAACTTATGACGTCAAAATTCGGGTGTTGTCCTTTGATCTGCAAGTACGTGTTTTGGAGGGTTGTTGCGAATAAAAGCTTGTTATGAGGCTTGGTCTCATCCTTTAGGAGACGTAGAAAATGTTGAATAGAGGTATCGCTTTTGGGTAGTACTGCAGATCAGCCCAGGGTAGCCTTGATACGCAGCTTACTTAGCTTACCTAGTAATATCCACACGAGCCGCGTATTTACTATAGGGAGCTCTATACTGAAGTGCCGTTTTTATACGCGGACTTAGGCCAAGGTTCAACGGCATCTGGTCATGGTTGAATGCTGTTGCGAAACACATGAAATTCCAAGGCGGCTCATGTATGCCCAATTTGCAGGATTCGTAAGCCCACATGCTTCTCATTGCCATCAGCTTACTTGGCAATGTCTTCGGCATTGGGCGTCGGTGTTTGCCACATGGGGCTAGCTCCACGGCAAGTGCACTTCGGCGTATGCCATAACTGGCAAACCATACGGTACACTGTTTGAATAGTGCAATCATTTTATACAAAGGAAGATCAGACAGTCCGGTGATCATCTGGCTCCCACGCAACATGTTCCAATTGAATGTCTGCGGCTCGTCAGCAATCACCAAGTCCTCTGCCGTATACGTCACACTCCTGTTTCGGCAGCTAATTCTGATCACTGCTATTTTAATATTTATTATACTCAAGGCTCAAGCATGGTGGTGAGTCGGTCAGGTCCCAATTGAATTTCCCTACAGCAGCTTTCGCACCTACTGGACTCACATCCACTGATCAAACGAATTAGTGAATGAACGAAGTCCTTTGGCAAGCTTTTGATGGCCGCAGTGAACTTGTCCATTGTTTTAGTCTGTAATCGTCCCAAAGTCAAACGTCCATTTAGTCTATTGGCCTTGAATTATGGTCCTGATCCCTCCGGTATCCGGTACCATCGTCAGAACACGGTCATTTTTGAAGCAGGTTACTAAGACCACAAGCAATCCAAAACGTCCGAATATCTACTTTATGCAATAAAAAGCCAAACTATGGTTCATCACTGGAAATGGCATGTGTGTCGCAAATCGATTCAAATTTGTTGGATTTCCACTAAGGACATCCGATTTTTTTTTAAGACAGAACTGTACGTTGGGCGAATGTTATCTTTGCAGCGATACGTCATTTTGTGAAATCTTGGCTCAAAAATAGCTACTGTAACATGACTCCCCCATACGTCAACAGTTGATAAGATGACACGCGTCGCGCAGCATGCTAGTTCTGCATAAAACGCCCAACCGTCTCCCCGATACTGGCTTCAATGACTGATTTCAGCCATCCTTTACGCGTGAGAGTGATTCGGCTTTAGCCATCAGTTGGCAAGAGCCGCCATGCTTCACCACGAAAAGAGCACCCGCAGCTAGGCCAGTGATTTTTTTTCCCTCGGGATTTTAGCATACAAAAAATTTTGACAAAGTCTGTTCTCATCCATCTTTCTAAAAAAAAACGATTCTCTTTGGGGATTTAGAAGAACGAACTTGACTAAATCGGTACCCTTTGCATTGAGGAGCATGAAGCCCGCTATACTAACTCACTAGAATAGGGACATTATCTCGACCCACACGAGACGGACAAAGGGCCAAAAAGATGGATCCCCCAAAAAAAACATACAACAGCGAGGATTCCCCGGTCGTCACCGACCCGAGTACTAATTCACCGCTTCTCAGCTTGACTATGGGAGAGCGGACGGGATCCCGTATTTTCTGAGAGCTATGGTCGTATGTGAGAGTTTGTGCGATGGAGATGGAATATATTGCAGAGAGACTGGGTCAGACATTTTGGAGAGGTTCCCAAAATTCATTTCTCAGATTGCCTTCCCTTAAGATTTCTTGCTTCAACAGCGATATGGCCTGGTAGGGGCATAGCATCAAATCTTTTCGTCAATGGCTGGAATAGATCCCGTTTCAAGACACACGTTGGCCGATGAGATTATGTTGATGAGATCAATTCCTTTTTTCTAGGCTAGACTCCGAAGACAAACATTTCAATTCCGCATTGCGCCCCAAAACACACTCCCCATAAATAGACTGTGCAAGTTGATACGAGCTGTCGAAAGCACTGCTGTATACAGGTTGAAGAAAGATGATTTAGTAAAAACCAGCAACCACCAGGCCAGCGGCAGCAGCGGCGGCAAGGCCAAGGCCTGTCTCACGTGGGGCGGCGTTCTCCGTGTTTGAGGTCGAGGTGGAGCCAGAGGCAGGGGCAGAGCCTGAAGAAGCAGAGTCCGAGGCAGAAGCCGTAGCCGAAGCAGCAGACGCAGTCGCAGTCTCTTCACTCTCCCATGTGATCTTGTCGCAGGCGCTAGTTGCCCAGGGAATCGACTCCAGCTGGCTCTTGGCCTCGGGGACATCACTGCAGGCCTTCATGATGCTCGAAAACTCGCCCTTATACTCCAACTGCCAGCTCACGTACTGGCTTGCCCAGGATGAGTACTCGTCGGCGTAGGAGCCGGTGACAGCGGCCACGAAGCACGGATCGGTAACAGTGGCGAGCTGCGGCTGTTCGGCCATGTACTCGCGAAGGGACTCGGTGGGAGTTGGGAGCGCGGCGAGGGCAGAATTGGCACCCTTGAGGGCGGAAGAACAATCAGCCAGATTGCGGTTTTCGAGCTGAGCTGTAGCAATGCAGGCGCCGAGGGCCGCAGCGACGAGAGCTGAATAGCGGATTTGCATTCTGGCTTTTTTGCGAGGTAATGATTTGGCGGTTGCAAGGCAAAGGCTACAGTCAGACAATGGGAGAATTGGCCGGTGTTGATGGAACTGATTCCTTTTTGTATGTTCAGGTAGGCAACCGTTAAGACGGCAGGAAGCGCACTGACTAACAACGCCATGGGTCTGACCAGAACAAGCTAAATCGCCGGCAGGGATCGTGACCCCCTTTCAGGGCAGACCAGGGCTCTAATAGGGCTGTTGGCAACTAAGTTATGTCTTGGCATTTTGACTCCTGCTTAGCGGGAGAGCATTGCAATCTTAGCTGCTTGTTCAATTGGGCGTGTTACGATTGGCCCCATTAGCAATATCCACAGTCATGCCGTTCAAATCTGTCGCGGGCATAGCACGGGAAAACAAGCAACAGAGAAAAGGAATTCATCATGTCGCATCCCCTTTTTTATGACACGTGAAAAGGGATTGACCAAATGGGCACCAGGTAATGCCATGCGACAGCAACCGCTCCTCGCAGCCGCGACGCGACTGTTCTGCCCCACATCCTACCCTACAGAGGCCTTGAGGCACATGGCGATAAGTTCGGTCATTGCTTAAAGGGTTCATTCTTGATGCAGCTAAAGTCACTATTGAGCAAGTTATAAACAGCAGCTATTTTTCGATTCACAATGATATGAACCAAGCTAGCTGATGCTAGCTCTCTGACGGTAGGTGTAACAAAATATCCCCAACTTGCCATTGTCACAGGCTGCGTTTAATTGGCGTTAGTCCGCGAACAAACAACGACAAGTTATCAAAAACTAAAATCTCTACCTGACACAGCATCACCACTAATCATCGGAGTAAATCTCCCATCTTAGATACATTTATGACCGAATCAACTCAACAGGTGGCATTTGAGCAGTCCCAGCTTTTGTACCGGGAAAACGGCAAAAAAGTGGACTCCGGCTAAAACACTCAGCAACTCAATCCCATTCAACGTGCGAAGCTGTCTGCTGTTGGTTGCTCGGCTAGTCTTTTTGTCGCATGAATGTTCCGTGCTTGACTGTTGGTTGTTAGTTGAAACACCATGACACCAGTGTGGGGCCACTGTTTAGCACAGCCTACAAGATCCGTCAAATTTAAATGTTGGCAGGCTCTTTAGTTTCTTGGTTTTGCTTCGCTACTCCTTCATCATTCACATCTTCAAGAAATTCAAATAATTTAACCAAACCAAAATGACTGGCCGCGGACGTATCGGAAACCCCATCGAGGTATTCAACCATCCACGGGATCCAACTCTTGAGACTCGCCTCGTGCCCCGAGAACGCCATTTTCGCATCCGTTCATTCGGCCCAGGCGCTGCCCCGGAACTCCACAGAACTGCTCGGTCTTGGAAGGAGATCGACGAGGCCATTGGCTATACAAGATCGTGGCGTAATCAGTACGGGCTTGGCTGGTATAGAAGCCACCAAACACGCGATTTCGTTTACGAGGTACATAACGAGGGCTGCACGGATTATCGCCACGAGGATGAGTTTGCGGAAGACCGGAGTTGGGGCTTTTGTGTCATTGTTACGGCATATTCCAAGGAGGGACAGAGTAACCTCCATGCAGCCATCTTGAAGCTGGTTGAGACAATTCGTCGCTATTTTCTCGTTCGTGCAGTTGGGCCCTTTGCCGTGTATGGGCGGGAAGCCTTCTCACGCTTCAAGCTTGAGGTGATTCAAGACAAGGATGTATTTGATGGTGCATCGGATGATCGTGTCAGAGCCGAATTCAATGCCCACATCAGAGGATTGCGCTTTTGGGATCAGGATTCGGATGAACAAGAGCGTGTTAGCACCGCGCCGGCCCCCGGTCCAGAACGCTACGCACTATGCATTGTATTGGACGATGCAAAGATTGACGAGTTGATTAATCTCAAATTTACTGAAGAGGTTAAAGATGATGATCCTGAAATACGCCCTGTCACGATCAAGATGGTTGATCGTCTCTGGAGCCATGAGGAGACGACATCCTCCTACACTGGGGTAGATGAATGCCCAATCATCGATATTCCATTCATCTGGGATCGTCTTGTCTCCAGTGAGTTTGGAATAATGAAAGAGCTGGTTCCGTTGTCTACATACCAGGAAAGATGTTAGGGACCGAGGGCCATCTTGTATCTGATTCATGTTTCTCCACTCAGTCGATCGATTTCACCTTTTGTACAAGAGGATAGAAATGCCCCAGACAATCGTTCAATATAGGTTTATAACATTACCTAACTATCTTAACCAGTAGAGTCGAAGGCTATGAAGTCCATATTATCCTTCATCTCCAATACAGTATCGAGTACATCTTCGGCAAGGTCTCTATCACAACCTGGCTGCAAGCTGGCGAGTCTGGCAGCCCAGAACTGCTCTAATTTCGAGAGTTGGTCTTCCGCATGAGTCTTTCCTTTGGTGACCATGTTTTCCATCTGATTTCTAATCCACTTATCCCAATATTTCACAATTCCTGTTGAAGAAGCTTTGCTGTTGGTGTTCTGGGCATTCTGAGCTTTCACCCACGCGTCGTCTGCTCGTCGCAGCTCGAGGCGGATGAGCTTGCAGATTTCTGCCCAGTTTTTATGTACTGTTTTATCCCTCAAATACGAGAAAACATTCATCGTGTATCGAACCTTTGTCAGGCACCTGGCATAATTGGACAGCGTCGGAATAATCACAGCTGGCGCCTTGGTTCCCCACAGCTGGAAAGCAAGGCTTGTTAGCAAATCTCTCAATGCAATGAATATGAGGAGCTCATAGAGATATACTGACCACCTGTTTTACGTTCTTGATGTTTCTCTCAAGGAAAACAAACCGCTTCCAGTTCTCGATGGTGCCGTGGGCCCACATGATCCGAACTATTGGTATGCTTAGTTGACTAGGATCCACTCCGGTAAGCTTTGGTGGGTTTTTGAGTATTTTAGTTTTGAGGGACTCTATGAAATCGCAGTATATTTGCGGTAGACCCGAATGGGACTTATCAGCAAGGACATTATCCCTAATGTCGGTGAAGAATAACTGCATCGTTTGTAGCTCCACGATATGCTCGGCTGTTCAAAGTGATGACCCGTTAGACTTTGATTGTGAAATGGCTGTGTTTGACTTACTGCAGTATTCTGGATCTACGCCTTTAGTCGCGGTCATTGCCATTTCATGTCCCATAATGGATCCATCGGCACATGAAGCTGGATTTCCAGCATTGTAGGCATTGTCATAACGCTCGTCATCCACTGTCTAATAACTTATCCCTGGATACGACAGTTTGGGATATTTGAATGAGTGCGGTCTTTTGGAGCGATCTAGACAATAAGTAGTGTATTCGCCAGATCCGCCTCCTCCTGTAGGATCGCGGCTGAAAAGAAGTGCGCTTGGCTTGTCGTAATTTGGACTATATTGAGTTGCTTGGTCAGTACTTGGGTTCTACGAGATAAAACATAACTTTGCTACTAACCTCTGGCCAACACCCACAGAAGAATGGGTATTGTTTCGAAAAGAAACCTGCATTTGCAAGTGATTTGAAGAATGTGTATGACTCATTCTATATGTCGGTCAACCAACAATGATTGAATTTAAAAGCCCAAACCTCGACTCGGAATAGGACTGGGGATCCCCTTGTCCACTTCACGTTGCCTAATCCTAATTAATATATGATCTTACATTCATCTCGGGGCTTTTGATAGAAATTCAAGTTGAGTGACCCAAATTTTAAAATATAAAGAAAGTTAACAACCGAACAATACTCACCTGCAGCCCATTGTCCACATTGTTGGGCGGTGGAGCCACAGGCGGTATGTAGATCACATGATCCATTCAATTGCCGGGTATTCCGTCCCTATCCTACACTTAAAAAGCATGTTCCTCTTTACTAAATCCATAGCTCTCTGTCATAATTTGCAGCTAGAATCCATATCAGTCTGTCTCAACTTCTCACCTCCCATTATGTCTCGCATTGCCGTCATTGGTGGCTCTGGCCACGTTGGCCAAACAGTTATCCAAGTCCTTCGGGAACATCCTCATTATTCCGTGGTGACTGTCAGTCGCAGCGTAAGTGCACAGACACCCCTCATGTGAAAGTCCTCTCCTACTTTTTCTGCTGGTGGGATAAGTTGGGAGGCTTTGGGTAATAAAAACGTTAGGACCCAAAATCGACACTACCCAACCTTCCATTTATCGTGACAGATTATCGTGACTCCGACGCGCTCGCATCGGCATTCGAGAGTCATCGCATCGATACAGTTGTTTCTTGCCTCTTCATCGATAGCGATAATTGTGCTCAGGCCCAAGACATCGCCATTGAAGCTGCGAACAAATCGACTTGCACGAAACGTTTCATAGCGAGCAACTGGGCGCCAGCGGCGGATTTAGCGTAAGATCTCTCTCTCTACCGGTATGCACATTATCTTCACGAAGTTGACATACGAAGTCCCGTGGATTTGAATCCTTGGGGTTCCTATCAGATCAAAGCCCAAGGCCATCTCCGCAAGACCTCCCTCATGTGGACCGAAATACAGACAGGTTACTTTCTTGACTACTGGGGTATGCCTTTTCTGCGCTCCAATATGACCCCAGATCCCATCGCAATCGACATGAAGAATCGCGCAGCCGCCATCCCAGGAACTGGCAATGAATCTATTTCGTTTACCTACACATTCGATGTAGCTCGCTTCATTGCCGAAGAGCTCCTATCTTGGAATCACGATTGGGAAGAGGCCACAGTTGTCATCGGGGACAGACTAACCTGGAATGAGTTTCTCAGCCTCGCCAAGGATGCTCGCGGTGGGGAGTGGCGCGTGTCTTATGACAGTGATGAGTCTCTAGCCGCGGGGGATGTAACCGAGCTGCCATGCCATGTCGAGGCATACAGCTCCAACCCACCGCGGCAATCTCGAGAGGCCCTTCATTTCGCGGGAATCGCTCTGGGGAGGATCATGGCGCATGGTGGTTACAACGTACCTTTAGAGAAGTCGACTAATGTTCGTCATTTTCCGCGTTTTAAAATGCTCAAGGTGAGGGAGATGCTGCAGCAGACTTGGGGGAAACCTAATGTGGCTTGATAATCGCTGCCCTTTGCGTACAACCAACCAGATCATAGGACCTTGTAGCCATAACGCTGAAGCTAAATGTATATTACAAAAAGCTTATAGGTACATTGCACAACAAACTGATAGCTTCGTCAAATTGCGATGGCCCCAAAGGTGCTGGCTTGGACCACTGAATACATACCGACCAGTTCACTGGAAGCACGAGTTGATGTAGAGGGAGACCTCAATGAAGATAGGAGATCATTTCACTAGAATCCATATTGTTTCACTTCGTAGAGTGTGAAACCCGTTCAAATTCCATTTCTATACGATGTTTCGGTACGGCGTTCCGATCCCTACCATCGGGCTTTTCCTACTGTCGGCCGTGTGGGACAACCCCGACTAATATGGCGATCCGCCTGGGCATGTTCCCACATAGTCAAGCGGGGAATAATCCGGCGGAAACACTAACCCAAATCAGTTCGTTCGTTTTCCACCACAGCTAGTCAAAATTCCTCGCTAGGCCTAAATAGGTTCCGTACTTCGTGTCGCTGCTGAGGTTTGAGAAAGTCATATGGTTGAGCATTATGGAGCCATTACCATCAGTCCCCGCCGCTTCCGAGATATAGATGAGCATGCATCGTTGTCAACCTCTGGTCCCACCCAGCCGAGGATACGTCACTAAATAGGGTTAGCTTGACATTACACACAGGCCTTACATCACCTTTTTAATTGAACCAAAATGATCCCTTGACCAACATGGGTAATAATCTGAATGGTCTCTGAGACAGCAAGCCTTTTAATAGACAAAAAGAGGAGCAATAAGCAAAAAATATATAATAGCAAGGATTCCCTGGTTATTATTAACCTAAGTATTAACTTACTACTTCTTAGCTTAATTATAAGAGAGTAAATAAGATTTTATATTTTCTAAGAGTTATAA